>JAWNGG020000304.1:0-246700 GCA_036937485.2 Tetragonisca angustula
TGTAAGATAATTTGAAAATCCCTTGCGCGCTACCTTCCAAGTTAACGTAACGATGGAACTTCGTACGGTATAATTTTGCTCGTTCTGCGTGAAATTTATAAATTTAATGTTCCGCTGAAGTTCATCAGGAAATAGAAACACGTAATCGTAACGTACATATCGTTAACATCATCCCACGCTAAAATCCCGCAATAGGAATCGCAATGCAACGCGTGGCATTAAAATACATTGGATATTAGTCCTCCCCTGCACCTTAACAGCATTATCATTCGCTAATCGTGCAATTTACATCTCCGCCGGCATCTAGGGCGCCGTTTGTAAATTCTCGAAAGCCCCTACCATTTCGCTTATTACATCCGATAATATACCCTCACTACGTTTCCACCGGATCGGCCGGATTCGTTGCCGCCGCGGTGTCGGCCGAGGCAAATGGAAAAACCGACGCGGGTTATTTCAATTGCCAACACTTTCCTGGAGGGTCTCAGGCTCGCCGATTGGAACACTCCAATTATTCGTTATCGATACAATTCGTAAAACGAGTAAAAGCAATTCGATCGGGCTGATCAAGAAAAGAGGAGAAAAAAAAGAGGGAGAAGAGAAGAAACGAGAAACGAACCACGAACTTCTATCTGGGTGACACTCATTAACGCTAGCCTCCGTTAATTAGCACCGTCGATACGAGCAGATCGTCATTACACACATTGTGTTTTGATGAACCGTGACTATTGGCGATATCTCTTATCGGCGAATGGATACAGAAACTCGTCAGGGGATCATCCTATTACGTAATTAGTCTTCGACAGAGAGAGGATCGAGAGATAGGTGTCGACCGAATTATCCCCTCGACCCACTTGTGACGCCACCGCACATTGTTTGACCTCGTCGAAAATTCTTCGTGCACGAATCAAAAGCGAGACAGCGGTAAAAAGCCTGTGGCAGAGGCGAAGAGAAAGAGAGAGCGAGAGATTCTCGTTGGCTGATTATAATTGCAACTCAGTCGAACGGAATCTCTCTTGTCTCTCTGCACGTCCTCGAAAGCATTGAATTCGATAGAAAGGCCTGGATAAGTGAGTCACAATGAAATCCGACGTGACTGATCAATCGGCGAGGCCAGCCCGTTGTCCCCCATAGAATTTTCGAAAGCTACTCGAAGAAGTTTTCGCTTTGTGACGCGGCTGTTCGCGCGGCTCCATGCTTGTTAGAGAAACGTAACGAACGCTTTGTTTGCTTTTGAAACACGCCCTCTCTTTTCCCGCTCTGTCTTCGAGGAACGTTACCTACGATTATTTTATCTGCCAACTGCTTCCCCTTCTTTTTAATTCTCGTCTCGCAGCGACGTTGAGTCTGCTCGTTGGAAAATTTGACTGGTAAATCCTTAAATATGACAGCGGATATTGGAATTAACAAAATTGGAACAGAGGACCGAAACGGTGATATTTATTTATTATTGTTGTTATTCACGTTCTGCGTATTCGTAATAAAGAATTCTAAACTGGGTTGTTGTTGCTAACAGCAGCAAATAACAAGTATCGTATGAAATAACAATTGATGAAAATTCCATGGGAGTAGAAATCTCTAGAAGCAAATCATTGTGGTATTATCGTTCGCGATAATACATAGCACGATCGACTACTATATCCTGCTTGTGCAGCTTTATTGACATGTAGGCCATGAGTTCCAACAGTTACCAGGAGATGGCATACGGGACAAAGTAAATTTGCATAAATTCTATACGCCTCTTAACGATAATACCTACAATAACGATAACGAAACTGCCACACCGTCCCGATAAAGTTATCGTTGAAAATGCTTCCAATTAACGATCATTCCTAAATCAATCTAACTGTGATTTGTCACGCTCGAAATTCATTGGCGTGTAAACTTTCGAACAAAGCGAAAAAGAAACGATCAATAAATTGTGAATTATATCGTGCACGAAAGAAATTTCGGATTAAGATTTAAAGTTGACAAGTAATATACATTCGAAGCAATGCGAAGCTGTCGTGGTCGAATTTATCGAGAAGTGTCACAAAAAGTGGAATGTAATTCCGCGTATTGATGCGACGAATCGAACGAAATTAACCTGAACCTTGTCAATTTCCGGTGATTAATCTCGAAAAGTTGATCCCCCGTGCGTGTATAAATATCGATAAACATTTCGCTATTTATAACGGATAGATTAATTGAGGATTAAATTGTCCGGCAGCGCGCATCCCCATTGCAGATATATTAATTACACGATGCTTTTTCCATGTAGTTCTGATTTAAATCTATCGATTTCAATGCTAATCTCGCGAGCCGGAGTATCGCGCGTATTTTCACGTTCTTATCTTTTTATAGGTAGCCGTATCGTAAATATTTAATCGCAGATAACGCCGTTTCGCTATATCCGCGTCTTTTAACGCGCGAAAACGCGTCGAGTAAATGCAACGCGACACACAATTTTTAAAACACATCCCCACGAAGGCTGTTAGTAATACGGAAAAAGAGAAGATACGTAGAAAATACAGAAGAATCATATGGAAATGTAAATACCACGAAAATAACAGAGGTATAATACATAATAATATAAAGGTGTAATATGAACATTTCAAACCTTCCTCAAAGTTAAGTCAAACAATTAGTAAATTAATAAAAATTAATAAATGACAAACTTTTCGGATAACAAATACGAAAGCAAAGAAATGGAAACACACGAACATAATCGTTCGTGAAATTTCTGCACACAGTTTAAGTATAATTTGCAGACGTGTAAAATTGTAGAAGTAACTGTTTAAACAACAGATGTCTGTAACGACCAACATTGAAAGATAAAGAGATACGTTTATAAATCACGATTTCACATGTAACACAGAGTATAATGGTGCAGCAATAAAACGCATCTTTACGTTCGTAACACTTTGAACAATAGCGAGGCGCAGAAACGCATTTATCTTGAACGTTACATGCTGCGCAACATCGCCAAGGAACCGACTGCCTCGAGATTCACGGCTAGAAGCATTTTATTATTATACATTATATTGCGGCTCGATGTACGTAACATGTGCTCTTAATCTCTCAGTATATCAGCAATAATGGGGCTGGGGGACTGAAAAGGGATACACATTCTGTAAATCTCTCTTGAAATCCCATATAAACGACCAAAATGCTATCCCGACCTATCCTTTAACAAATGTTCGCTTAAGCCACTGGTTGATCGTTTAATAATTTCGCATAACTCGTACCGGATCCCGGAAAGCTTCATTTCACGTTTCTCGTAATCTACTATCACCGAATGAATTATATTAAAGGCGTCAACATGATTTTGGCAATGTGCATAATTGTACGGCTATGAAATCTAAAAGCGAATGTCGAAGCTGATTATTCAGATTCCTTTTCGTTCTCGAAATTTCACTCTTCACTCTGCAATGTATCTTTCGAATTGCGATCAGAGGTATTGCTGGCAGGTATATGATTTAATTGAGCTTCACAAGTCACAAATTACAATTTAGATCTTTCTCGTATAAAAATAAAATCCATTAAGGAACGAGCAATGAGTAGAGATACGTCCACTTTCTAAAATTTTATAAAAATTGTGAAATTATTAGTAGAACTAGACTATTCAGATAATATCTAATGCTTTCGCAATTTGTTGGTTGATCGTATTAACAAATTGCCAATTTACACCGCGAGAATTTAAATATGAAAAATAAGACATAGCTCAAAAATTCATTTTATTCGTTTAGTCCAACTTGCACGTTCCACCAGTTCGAAAGACGCAAAATCAAACGACTCGTATCGCGAAATTTAAAAATTCCATTGCCTGAGAAATGTAACTCGGAAACAGGGCACTCGAGGTACTCGAAAGAGTTTTCGATCCCCGGCCGCTTCTGGGACGACGAAGACAGGAAACGATGAACAGCCTCGGGGGAAACTTCCGGGCTCACGCAACGCCTCAGGTGGTCTAATGTCTTATCGATGGCGAATGTAACTCGGATAAGCATCCGAACTTTCCGGTATTAATCGCCAGGTGGCACGTGATGGATGCGATAGCTCTCCAGAAGGCACCAGCACTCCTGACGATGGTGCCGTCAGAGGGCCCCTAATTACAATAGCGATGGCCTACGTCTAACGTTATACCTATATTCAAGCGAGCGTGTTATTAATCGCCAATTACTCAACCCGGATCTAATCTAATCCGACGTTCGAAACTCGAAAGTCATTGGCGAAAGCTCGGCCGCTCGGTTGATAGTGCGGCGGTAGTGCCTCTTCCACACTCGCCATCAGAGTGCGATCCATACCTCGGGGGCGGCGGAATTCTCGAAAATCCACGTCTAACCGCGCCGTCCATATAAATGCATTGTCTGACCTGACCTCGGTGGCCTTCGCGTCTAAGACTCGAAGTTTGTTAGGAATGCCAGTTCGCCGATAGACTCTCGATCAAATGCTTCTTCCTTCGCTTGCGCCTCGTCTTCGTTCTTCTGGTGTATGTTTGTGTGTGTGTGTAATTTTATGTTTAAAGTCAGTTTATTAAAATTGTGGATATTCTTACAGGAAAAGTAGCATTTCTGTTTGTTTCATCTATCAGACATCGTAGTAACGTTTGTACATTACATGCATTGCGACGATATCACGATAGAAGTATAGATTTTTTGGTAATTAAAATTTGTTCAAATTCCATTAAAGTCACACGTGCCATGCCTGAATAATGATTGTATCGGAAGAATGTTCGAGTGTCGGATTACTGGCAACTATTTCGAGTGATTTCAGAGCCGACGTGAGAGTTTGGTTTGGCGAAGAAGTTTCTGAAGCGGTTTGTTTCTTTAAGCGATTAACAGTGTCTTCTTAGGATCATCGAGCCACTAGTTTGGATTAGACGAACTAATCTGGCATGTAAAGAGTGTTGTGCTTGGAAATCAATTATAGAGGAAGAATTTACCGAACTCTTTTCAGATTAACCAATCCATATATGTAACATTATTACACGAGATCTTCAGAGGAAGAGAAATCGTTGGTCGTGAGTCGGCGCGACATGATAATTTACGCGTGTCCATTTATGACAACGATTATGACAACAGTTGGAGAATCGCCGTTGCAAATCTCGGGGACAAGTTTCAAGTTTCTAAAGAAAGAATCTCTCTCTCTCTCTCTCTCGATTGTTTCGCCAAGTATTGTCTCGAAACTCGTTTCACTGCGTCGCCGCGGATGAAAAACGGTCCTAGGTAATGAGGGCCGAAGTTCGAGGCCCTGGAATAAAATAAACTGCCGTGAGTCTGAAAACTGCTGATCGTCGTGAAGCATTAACGTAACTTCGCGAAATCGTTATCGAGTTTTAATTGAGATTTCGTAACGATCTATCTGCCCCTGGCTCGGCCGACGCGATACGCATCGAACTTCGGACGGTAATTAAACTTCTTGCCGTTGTTTCTTTTTTTTTTCCTCTCTTTCTCTCTCTCGCTTTCCTTCTCCCTTCCTTTCTTCACTGCCCTTTTCTCTCCCGTATCGCGGGAATTTCAATGAAGTCGATACAAAAGACCCTTTCCACCCCGACCACCCTCCTTTTCTCCCTTCAACGTTTACATCTTACCGAGATTGGCGAATTAATCGAATATTAATTCCTCACGTGATTTGCGATATCGCACCTTCGATATTGAAACGATCACACGAACGAAATTTCCACCTATTCTCGCAATTTGAATCCGTGATACTCGTTTTATGCGTATTGCAACGTACCGTATCCTGGCGCTGGATATCGAAATGATTACGCGGCGAATTTTTACAGTTTCCGCGATTCCAACGTTCCCGCCCCGATCGAATTTCAATATCCAGCGTCGATATTGAAACGACAATGAAACCAATTTTCACACCATTTGACAATTCTCGCAATCCCGAATAATTTTCTGGATGATAATTCTCTACGTACCGAAAATCACAGCCCGATCGTCACCGAGTCTAAATCCAAAACTAAATCCCCATCCCACCTGATTTCTACCCGATTTCTACCCGATTTCTAGCTCGAGCTCGAGGCACCCGGACAATTTCGAAACGTCTTGGCGACATCGTGGGATCGATTGCGAGGGTAGTTCCGCCATGTTACACGAAAGGCGGCGCGCGTCTGTCGAACGTCGAGGAGGTTTAAAGAGGCCTTGGAGAGAAGGCTGCGCGGCGGCCGCAAACCGGTCTAGAAAGGGGGATTATTCGAAAGGCACGCGATAATTGATACCTAAATGGCATCCCATTCCGGAACGAGCAGCCCGCCGTTAGTAGCTAGCCAGTCTCTGTTCTGTGATCGTGCTCCGTCAATCAGATGGCTCAGTCACGTGGACAAATACATCTCCCTCTCTCTCTCTTAATCGATTCACACTTTGGAAGACAAGGCGAATTTACCGATGACACCCTGCCTCCCCTCTCGCCACAGGAGTGGCGTCATAGAGGTGAGAGAAACACCGGTGTAGAACTGTCGGTGTCGGTGACCAAGCCAGCCCTTGGCATCCATGAAACCTTCGGCAGAGCCAGCCAGCAACAGTAGCAGTAGCAGTAGCGGCAGCAGTAGCAGCAGCAGCAGCAGCAAGGGCGGGTGGGTAGCCAGCTGGTGCTCCCCGTCGCTGATTGGTAGTAGCAATTAACGTCCGGTCCTGATCTAACGGCCCTCCGCTGCGCACCAACACGGAAACCGGTCGTGCTACATAGATCATTGTTGCACGGGATGCCATGGTTAGAGGAACCTCCGTGATGCAGGAGGAAGCTGCGGTTTCAATAGATGCCTGAACGTTGTAGCGGATTAGCATACTGGCGTCGACCACAGAGGAAACTGGGTTAGGTTTTAGGAAGCATCGCTCTATGTATCCCGATGAGGTTAGCCGACAGCGAGAGAATAGAGAGAGGAGAGAGAGAGAGAGAGAGAAAAGGGGACCGTCGGGACTCCGAGTGCCTTGTCAGTGGATAACGAAGCCTTTTGCCGAAACTTCTACTCGGCTCTATCCCCACCCCCCTTCCCTCCTAATTCTAAAACCCTCCTAGGTATTCACCTTCGTTCGTTCTCCGTTCCAGCCACTCTAAATTGAGAGACTGCCGGGACGGAGCGCGACGAGGATCCTCCCCTCCCTCCTTCCAGCCGACACGTTCGGGATCCTGCTGATGAAGGTCCTTTCTCCACGACCTTGACTAATCGCCGCGGCAGCCTTGAACCGATAAACCTACGTGATCTTCGGGACATGCTTTCAGGGCTGAGACAGTTGAAATTCATCGAGATCGAAAATTTGAATGAATGTTCTGAAGATGTAAACTCGTTCGGAGAGAGTGCGACATTTTCAAAAGGAAAGATGGTACAAGCGGTTTTTGTAGCCCGAAACGTCGCCGGTACGACGTGTCGAGTCAATCGAAAAAGCCAAAAGCCAGCACTAACAACTTTATTCTTTACACGGGAAAAGAGAGAAACAAAAGCAGCGACAGCGGTTCCATCGAAGAATCGGTTTCCGTGCGAGCGGCACGGCCAAAAGCTGACGTTAACGCGAAGCCTGGCTCGGAAAATCGCGAAAAAGCCCCGTAACAATTAACGTCAAACGAGATCGCCGGCCGGCGAGTTCAAATACGGGTGGAAAACGCTGAAAGGGCCCGAAAACGCTTTTGCCGGCTACGCTCTAATACCGTTTGAAAATTCATTCCCGCAAAGTTCGGGAAGTTAGGAAATCACCATCTTCGTCGTCCTTTTTCTTCTTTCTTCTCTCCTTTCTTTCACCCCTTCCACCTCCCATTCTCCTTTCCGTCTTTTTTTTCCCTCCTCCTCTTGTCGAACAGTCGGTTCATGGTAGCTTTAACCCGGTTCGTACTAACGAGCAAACACGGTGGCTACGCTCGTTTGTATGCAATCGCCTGACCCACTGACATGTCCTGGATGAACGTGTCGGTGCACGGAGCTGGCTTGCGCCGAGAAGGTGAATGGCGGTGGGTCGGGCTTCAATAATGATGACAGTGCCTAGAAGGACGGAGCTTAACCAGATATCGAACGAGTTAACGATACGTTAACGACTTCTAACCCTCCCACCTCGTTGCCATCTACTCGAGCCGAGTTGGCACAAGTCAGGAACAAAGATAACGCCAACTACCGGTGATAACGCAGAACAGGGATTAGAGATCATCTGACGCGCTCGATAAGGAATGCATTGATATTTTCCAGTAATCTGCTAACCTCGTGCTCCAATAGCGTGGAATCGATGATGGAATGCGAGCGTTTCTTGAAGGGATCGATGTTGCGTTTGGCATTGTGCAAGCTCTGTTTAAACGGAGATATGTCTTATTTTGTAATATATGTATAACGTGTGTGTATAGAAATATGAATTTTATTTCTTTAACACTTTTTTTTAGCATTTCTCAATACTTACTTTGCTGTGTTAAGTGTAATTTATAAACTAGAATAGAATGAACCTGTTTGTAACAGTCGTACGCTTAAAATGTGCATTCCCTTTGTTAAATTACTCGTAATCAGTATAACGTTCCCCTGCAACGTAGGTATTTGATTACGAGAGAGACCATTAAGTTTCGGCTACGTAACAAAAGGATTGCAACGAATTAAATTTAAAATCCGCTGCAATTCTTGACACTTGTTCGCGCTCCTTTTAAGCTATTGATTAAATAAAGGTTACGTAGAAACTTCGTTCAACTGTGATCAAAGTCAAATGTTTACGCGATTAAATTTAAACAGAGAAGACAAACAAATTAACAAACAGTCTCAAACCAATATATCAAACGTCACGTTGTAGTCACATTAATGAACGCAGGCCACGAGTCTGACCGTTCCTTGTATAATCTACTTAAGTTTATGCATTCGAGAACCTGTTGCGTATGATCAAAAAAGTGATTGTCGATCTTATTTAACGACGAATCACTAGCTAATGATCAGTACATCAGATAGAACATATTGTGTAATTTTTTTTTTTTTCTAACGACGCTAACTCTCCATCGCGATAACTCACTCAGGTGTTGTTATGTTTCTCCGTCGTGACTATTAACGCGTTTATTACGCGTTTTTATGAGTTCAGATTCGGATCTGATGAGAGTCGCGGAATCTGTTGTACATCAACTCGTTATCTTCTAACTTATTACTTTCACCTCTCTGTCATCCTTCTAGCTCGTTAGCAAGTTTTCAGTTACACGCCTTTCTCCCCCTTTCCCCATTCCCAATGTATTCTTGCTTCGCAAGCTAGCGGCATATCTCGACATAGCTAATTACTCGATTGTTGGCATTTCAACCTGTGTTATTTAATAACGCCTACCCCGAGACTGCTATTCAAACAGCGGGGAAAGTGACGGTATTGTTACAACGATTGTTAAACAAATCAAACTTTGCGCGGAGTTTGCTGAACAGCTTTCACTGTAAACTTTCGATCGTTTGCTTACGTTTCGAACGACTTCACACGATTCCGGATTATTTGTTAGCTTTTATCACGTTGATGAAAATATGAGATTTCACAAAGATACCTTCTAATATAGACGACTGTAGTAACGTTATATTTTATATTCAACACAAAATTCTACTTTGTACGCGTGTAAATTAAAATCATATTCCAAAATTAAGTATCAGTCGAGAATTAATATTAATTTCAAATCAATTAAAAATTGATGTTAACATTTCAATAAAAAGAAAAGGAGTTTCTTATTTTCAACACTCAACTTCGAAACTTCCATTCCGACACAAATCCCATTAACTCCCCTTTACGAATGTGGCTTCGCACCGCGATCGAATTTTACATCGATAGCGTGATCAAAGAAGACCTTCGACCAATCACCTTCGAATTATCGTCCCGTTTCTCTTTTCGCTCTGCGTTTTCCTCGAAGAAAAAAGAAAAAAAAGAAAGCGAAAAAAATAGGCAGTCGCTAGCTCACCGGTGAACGTATACCGGCGTTAATTATCAAAGGGTCCTCCTTCATCCAATTAGCTGGTCCCGCGAGAATGACTTGGTAGCTCGCCAAAGTCACACCGACCATGGTCGTCGGCCATCTTTGCGCGTACGACTTTGAATTTGCATCATCAGCTTGCACGTGTGACTGTTAGCCTTTATTTCGTGGCCGTGTATTGGACAGGTAGACGAGAGGAGAGGAGATAGAGGGAAACGAGATGTCAGAAGAAGAGATAAAGATAGAGCGAACCGCGCGCGCGAGAGAGAGAGAGAGAGGTGTAAGGGGGGGTGGAGGAGGGGGTGGTAAAGGGAGGGACTTCCGCGCTATAGACGTAATCCTTTGCTCTACGGCTTAACGCTACGGTAGACCAGGTCAAAAGGGGGTAAAGGGTGGCTGGCGGTGCTTGTAAACAGCTGAAACAGCAGCCGCCGATACTGATACCTCCACCTACGTGTTATACTCTGTGAATGGGCGCTGCCTGAGATCCGAAGTGTTCTCATAACTTTCGCGCCGTCCTCGCTATCGCGGACGTTCCTCTGATCGTCCACGGAATGGATATTACCACCCTCTTTCTCCTTTCTCTCCCTTTTTTTCTTTTTTTTTTTTTTTCTTTCCACCGACTTCCTTCGCGTTAACGTTCGTCAGCTCAGCTGAATTTTACGTTACGGTTATGCTGGAAATATCATTTTAATGACGCGTTTTCGAGGACGGATTGTCCATTTGTTCCCGATGGCGATGCTCAGGATAATTGTACGAGATTCTATTCGTCGCTACAAAAAGATGAATTCATTGTGGATTTTTATGCAGATCCATAAAATCCATGAGCAGCTCTTTATTGAACTAGCGGGATAGAAATTCAATGAAATGGAACACGAACGGCGATTCATTTAATTTGTTAAGAATCGTAGCAAATATTCTACTCCGAATATTTTACAAGTTCTTTTTTTTTTGTATTTAAAATATTTAATAAGCATAATGCACTTAGATGGCTGTTAATAATGTTCGCGAAAAGATGTCTAATAGAGACAGCTAATTCACATGATGTCATATAGACAAATATCGATCTTAAACTTCTTTTTCACTGACACTATAACCACTGTATCACATTAATTAAAATATTCATGGACATATCATTGAAAAAATTGATCGTTAAGATCCAGGTTGGTTGAACACTTTCTATTCCTCTTTGGGATCTCAATTTTCTTCTCGTAACGTATTCTGCTAAATGGCCTGTTAGTTGTGCATAGCGGAAACTATAGTTGCATATAGTGGAAACTGTAGATTCCAATAAAAGATTCAAACGAGAGCCCTTAAACAATGATTCGGCAATGAAGTTTGGTCGATATCCTATACGATTAGGCAGGAAATTCTGGAGGGAACGACAGGTGTACCCGCATGACTAATGTCCCGTTTCGAGGTGATACGAAGCGATGATGCCTAATCAATCACGCCTATCTAGCCGTCAAGATGGTCGAGTTCACCGATTCGCTGTCTCCAGCAACGTCAAACAGCAGACAATCTAAGTTGAATTATCGTCATTATGTACGTCGTTACGTCGTGCAACATACACGTCGTACAAATCCAAACATTAGGTCCTCCGGTCTACAGGGTGACTCTGTATTATTATCGGGGTTTCCGTATGTAATCTTCGAACAATTAAACGAAATACTGTTTATTACCAGAGCTGAAATCACGTTTGAAAATTTCACAGTGTTTCTTTCATCTTGAAAAGAAAAGAAAAAAAAAATAACTACATCGTCAAACTACAAAATAGCCACGTTGCTTTCACCATGCAAGAGTTGTGTCTGTTAAGTCGGATAATTTTGTTTCGACGTTTGTTAAAGCAATTCTGAAATTGCTTGCTCGGAGTTATTCCTCGCTCGAATATTTTACGAACCATAAACGGTGCGCAAGTCACTGTTTTTAGCATTCTGCGGTATTGATTCTACGGGTAATAGAACCTTTCGAGTTGCGCTTCTAGACATTCGCAAATAATTTCATTGACGATCTCGAGAAATTGTACTATTTCTGACGCAAGAGTAAAACGCGTGTTAAGTAAAATATTCTATGCTAGATAAGTAACTCAGACTGTTAATGGAACCATTAATATCTTTTAATACTTCAAACAGTGTCTCAAACTCGAAAACTCTTGCCGCTCACGAAAACATCGACGGTAATTGAAAATCGTCGTTTCACTTCACACAGCAGGAACATCGAATTTACAGAGTTGAAAAATCTCCGGCGGAAGTTCTGAAATTCATTTTTCACGAATTCTCGAAAAATTTATTTACACGGCCGTCGTAGTATCAACGAAACGTCTGGTTCGTTATTAATATCGCGGGCGTAACGCGTTCGCCTCGTCATTCGCCCGACGTAATTAACGAGTATTTCGGTTTGCAGAAAAGTCGACGGATATTATGGAAATTCTAATTCGAAACTTCCACCGCGGATACAAATACCGGTGACGCGGCTTTTGGTTCGGACGAGATGCGAGATAAGAGTACGCGGAAAATACGCGATAATTAAGTTAGCAGCGTCTGTCGCGAAATAGAGAGGAGCTGTTCGCGTTAAACTAACTTTCAACAGACGTGGTGACTGCGAACGTGGGGGGGGGCGGGGCGTTGCATAGCCGGAAGTCACGTTCGCGTTGTTACGTCGGTATTAACATATAGATAAACTCGCTCGCGACGGATTCTAGTCCCACTATCTTAGAAGGATGGCTGCTAACTTTTTTAATAAAAGACAGAAACTTCGGCAGCATCCGGTGTTCTCGCCTCCCGGCTCCGACCATCACCGAGCATGATTAATTATGTAACAGGGAAAAGCACTCTTAATCGTTCGGATATGATCGGCCGCTTCTCCCCGCGCGTTGGCTTACCGGCTTTGCATTTGATAAATGTTAACGTCACGGAACTTTCGCGAGCATAATTTATGTAAAATTTCATTCAAGTCCCGGATGTTTCACTCTATTTATGTACTTTGTTTTCCCTCCGGCGAGAAATTGAATTGAACTAAAATTGAATTAATTCTAAAACGAATTAATTGAATTAAATAATCTGAAAGATAAATTTAAACAATCTGTCATCCGAGAAATAAACTGAAACTACTGCGGTCTTATAGCTACTCCGTGATACTGATTAAGAGTTAATATCACTGTAACTTTCCTTACATGCTTGAACCCTGAAAGAACGTGAAATATAGGGAAATCAATAGCAAACACATCGAACGTAAGAATATTCCAACCCTATACCACTATGTACGAGCGAGACAATCTGACTCGCTATCAAGCGAGTGGAATCCTTACTACCGTCAACGTGTACACACGCGCGCGCATAGTGTCTCTCACAAAGACGCGAAGCTTGTCGAGGCTCGTTTCAAGCTCGCGCGTATGCACGATTCACGGAGCTGTCTCGTGACACGAGCGTCTAGGAAAGGGCCTGTTATCAGGCTGGAGGCGCGTGAACACGCACGTTACGTTTAATGTCACTCACGAACGTGCGTACGATAAGGGTGCTTACGATCTCGAGGCTCTGTTCCACGCGCAACACGTTGCGGGGAATTCTAACGTGTACACGCGATAATTGGTCAGATGCACGTATGTAGCCGCGTGCAGGTGCAACGCATGATCGCGTGTTATTTATTAACGTGTGCCGCGCGATTGAGATATCACAGATAGTGACAATTCAATCGGTTAATGCGCGTAATCAAGTAAATTATGCCCCCTTCCGTTGAATAGCTTATACGCGACGACGCGGCCCGCTTCATTCCCACCTGTACTTTGTAACAGATCGACCGTGCGATATATCGCGCGTACTTTAAAGGTAAATTCCTGCCAATGCACAAGATACGATAGTTTCGCTGTATTTTATTTCTCACTTCCTTTTGCTTTCTTCAATTCACGTTGCTTTACGGTGCTTTACGGTGTGCAGTTTCGACGAATTAATTAATTTTCCCGGATCGTTAAATCGAACTTACATGATTTAGGTTTACCAGATTTAAGATTTAGGTTTACCAGATTGACTGCAAGTTTAATAATCTCTTTTCTACGTAATCTCTTTTTAAGTTTGATTGTACGAAATGTTCTTTCTAATATAGTTACAGTCGAGTGTTTCATTATTAATTGATAAAACACGATAAAAAAGAAAGAGTGCAAACAATAGCAAGTAGAAGAGAAATCGTTTACAAATTTTTTCCCAACATTTCAACGATCTTTTTACTGTTACGGCGAAAGAATTCATACTCAATATTTGCGATATTCGTATTTTTATCGATTCACTTTTTTTTCCCAACGCAAGTCTGATGAATTTGCAAGGTAAACGTAACGCGGGCAAACGGCGATAAACGTTAAACAAATTGATGCGCGACGATCGATGGGAAACGTTTCGCGTTCACAGCGAGACAGGAAGAAACGAAGCGAATGTAAAGGAGCAGGTGATACGAAGCGATAAATGGCGAAGTCGCGCGGAAACGGTGGAAAGAACTGAAACGATACAAGGTGATAAACGAACTGGGGCTAGAGATAAATTTGTTCGATCCGCAATTAACGTCTTCCGTCTTTGATTAAAGAGATTTTCTGCAACGTCGTTTCACGAGTTCGGCTTGCCACGCAATTTTTAATCACCCTTATCGTTCGAGCGACTCGGGGAGTGGGAGACGGTGGGAGGGAGGGAGGGAAAGCAAGGTAAGGAAACGTCGGGGACAATTTGCGCTACAAATAGGCGGGGAATATCGTAATAGGTAACAAGAAGAAAACTAAGCGATCGCATTAATTGCATCCGAGGAAGTCGAGCTCTTTCTCCCCGTTCTTCCCTCCGCCCTTCCCGGAACGTTGTGGAATAAGAAGCCGTGGGTTAAGATTTATCTCTTCGTTAATTCGGTCAAATTTCTGTCTCGTCGATGGTCGACTGCGGCGGTAATGCCGCAAAATCTCTCTTACGAATCGATATTTCAAGCCATTTCACACAATTCTACTTCGAAAAATTCAACTCGAAGTTTTTAATTTCATTTCCCTTGTTTGTCGTTAAACTGAGAGATCATTTTAAGACCAGACTGCAGACGTTCCTGTGAACTCGTGTTTCTATGAATATTGCCAGAAGAATGGTATCTAGGCAAAGATGCGTTTCATTCATTTATTACTGTATTTTATGCAGTAGGTCATCTGACAAGAACTGGGCGAAAATAAGTTATCAATGCTCATCCAAAATTGACAATCTTTCCATACTTTATGTGCCCTATTCGAATTTCATAAAACTCTCGTAATAACAATTTCCACTATTCTAGGATAATCTCTAGAATTATTAATATAGTTAACTCAAACTGCGGTGCATTTCGTCCGTTCTTGTCTATCATCTTCAAACTCCTCACAAATCCTTGACAATTCGCGGTTTGTGCAAAACGATCGATCGACGATCCTCGAGTCACCGAACGAAACGAAGTACTTTCATAAGCAAACAAAATTCTAAACAAACAGCGAGTGTTCATAAATGTCTATTGGAGATCCAAACAACGCAAGCGTAAAAAAAAAAAAAAAAAAAAAAGAAAAACGGTCCGACCATCGAAAATATCCCGCACGATCCAGAAGCAGAAATTTTTACGACCCGCGAGATAAAATTCATTCCACCTGGATAAGGGAATCGTCACGGGAGAACGATCGCGTCACGCGTTTCTTACAAAAGCTGGCCGGTTATCGATGAACGGTTTGACGATGCAAAAACGGATCGGCCCACGATTTTTCATTTGTTCGACTCGTGGCCGCGCAACGTTTTCTCTCTCTCGGTCGCGTTTTTCCCACCCTCCATCCGCAACGCGTACACCGCTGCAGCCTGTACGATGGCCTAACACACGGCGGACATGATAAATCGATTTTTTTTTCGTGCTGTCACGGTAACTCCGCGGAATCAGATCCGATTCGCGCGCGCTCTAATGGGAATCGATCTGACAGGAGAAACCTCCCCCTCCTACCACCCCTCGCTTTCACTCACTCTCTCTCTCTCTCTCTCTCTCTCGATTGGAAGCCGAGGAATCACGCGATGGATTTCACGGTGGATGTTCGCCATCCTATCGCATTACGATTAATATTTCAATAGGAAATAGCCCGGCAATACCTGAATCTAGGTGGAGACGGCTTCCCTTCCACCCCGTCGCCCTTTCGCGCAGCCCACCAACGCGAAACCGCGTGTACGTTAATTGCCTCATTGAATATGAAACGCGCATCGATTTGCATGATGCCGATTGAAATTCAATATTATCGCCCCACCCCAGTCCACCTCCGTACAGTCCACGGAACTGCCACGGTCAGTCTGAAATCCAGCGATCGAGTGGCAGCCACGAGCCAGTGTCCACGAGCAGGCGGATGACAATTGGTTACGACTTGATAAAGAAGTCGATTCGAGACGATTCCGAGAGAGAGAGAGAGAGAGAGAAAAGATTGGTTCGATGAAAAATTGAATAAATTAAATCGTCGAAGCCCAAAGAAAGAAGGGAGGAGATGTCCTGTGCGATTGACGGGTTCAACGCAGGATTGATGTGACAGTGGAGTTTGCAAATGAGATTCTTCGTGTTCTCAGATGACACGTGTATTGACGGTGTGTTAGTGTAACGTACTGTATAAATTGAACTAGTATGTGCATAGACACCATATCCAAATATGTGATAATTGCACAGTGCGTAACGAAATACGTACAAGTTCAAATATAGTTGGAACTCGCTGTAACAATAAGTGATTGTGTGTAAAATCTGAAATTTAGCACAATAGATACATACGTATGTACGTATTAAAAGAAATCTATCGATTCGTCAATCACGTCCACCCTGGAGACTCAAATTGATTGAAAAAAAAAAGAAAAAAAGAGGAAGAGTCCAAGCATTTTTAGAGCGTAAAAGGATATAAAATAATCCTCGTAAACGACTCCACCATATAAATATTACAGAGACTCGAGTCCGCTCTTCTAGTCCGGATGACTGTCAGCCGGCTTATCAGCAAAAACTTGAAACGCGTTCGTTCGTCCCACGGGGGAGAGCGTAAACGCTCGTTCGATGGACGTTCACTATTTTTCGCGTTTCGCGGAACAGAGACACGACGCGAGCGCGGGACAAAGAGAGAAAAGGCACGTTCGACTTCGATACGCGAAGTCACACGCGGGACCGTGTATGTCAAGGGAAATTACTCCGGCCGGGCGATTTTAATCCGGTCGCTCGGTAGGTTTCGCTGTCACGTCACCGTGGTCGTGGTTCGCGCCAGCTCACGCCAAATACGATTCACTGGCAATGCAACGCGATTCCTGCATTCCGCGGTTCCGGGAATCGAGCGCAGAAATTGCCCGCCGCGTTCCGCCTCGTAATAATCGTAACGCGCGCGCAGCTCCGCTCGTCGATTCGTTGCCCGTGATTTCTCAGAACGGGCCGCGTTTTACGGTGGCCGGGGCATTGATCACCTTCGTGTCGCGCATCGCCCGACAAAATTGACTCCGCAAGCTCGCTAGCGATTCACGTGCATGCGTTGCGTGCGTTTATACCTACCCACCCTGTTGAAATCTCCGCTACGAATTTCAGATTAGGCTAATCAACGATGGTAAATTTGCTTTACGACACGTGTGATAATTCTTCGTTGATAAAACATACACGGTACGACGAAATTAGAGGTGCGCTTTGGTACGATAAATATCACGAATACGCATTGATTACTCGAGACAGTAGATTTTTATGTATTTCTAAGTTTTTACAAATGTAACGAGGAAAATAGAAGTTCGTGCCGTACGTCACCAACAAACACGTTCCAATTTTTCACAAACGATTTGTGCGTCTTTCAACGAACCATCGTGTGACAAATTTTGAAAAGTTTCGCGTTTCTGCAGTGTTCACGTATTTTGTAAAAAAAAAAAAAAAATGGATTAGGGTGAGATTAAAAATGATTCCCGTGTCGATATCACCAGAGAACCTCTTTTAAAATATATAGCATTCCCAGTAAAGGAGACGGATACGTGAAAAAATAATTGACTCCGACAAAGTGTAACAGGGGAGCGCTTTTAACGTCATTAACGTCTATTACGAAGTCGCAAAAAAAAGAAAAAGAAGAGGAAAGAAAAAAAGGGAAAAGAGAAGAAAAAAGACGAGGGGAGAAGAAAGAAAACGTTAAACCCTTCCAGAAACTTTTAAATATCTCTCGAGGTCTTTAGGAAATTCTTTCCGTTTAAGAAGTAACGCGCAATGTTAACAGGAAGTTTCCGCGAGAATAATTTTATTCTTCCGCCACGATAGAGAGATAGATACCAGGGTATTTCCAACGGGGAATGTCGGTCCCTCCTCGTTCCCGACGAAATTGAACGTCCATCGGAATAAGTTTCCACCTCTCTCGATGCGTCAATAAGTAATATAGATTATTATTTGAATAAGTTATCCCTGGAGGAGAGAGAATCGGAGGAAGAACTAAGGGGGGGGCGGCTCGGGAGAAATTAAAAAGAACTGAATCTCCTTCCGTCCGAGCTCGCTAATCGCAAACATTTTTCTTCGCAAGCAAATTCTATCTACGAACACATCGTCGAGGCTGCTCCTCGGCCACTTTATTATTTCATATTTCACGACTGGATTCATCTACTTTTCCTTTGTTCCGAAAAATAGGACGTCCCTCTCGTTCTTCATGCGAGGTCCGCGGAATAAGAGCCAACGATTAACTGTACAATTGTTTATCGAGGAAACGAGTGGAGTGAGAAACTCTCGAGAAATTTTGGATTCTCCGCGTGTATCCTTTATTTTTTTTTTTTTTTTTTTTTTTTTTTTTTAGAGAGAAGAGCTGACTATACAGTGGGCATTTGATAACATGTTGAGAAGAAACAAAGCGTCACTTATTATTTTACACATAATGCCTATGTAACTGTGCATTGCACGATATTGTATTATCACTTTGATACCGATTAACTCTTTCACAATAATTTCCAGTCCCTAAATTTTGAATTATTTAATTAAAGCAATTTCGAATTAAAGAAATCCGCGTGCAAATGTTTCTAGTTTCGAAATTTCAAGTTACTTTCCATCGATTCGATTTCAATTCGTAGAGAGTTCAAGAAATTCACCAGGAGGCGAGATTTATCTAAATAAATCGATATTTATATAAATTGAGACCTTTCCAAGACACTCTACAAATATCCTTTTTTTCTCCCCTTCGTCTCACTCTGCAATAATTTAAGAACCAATCCATTTTACTTTGTAAAAATTCTTACGTTTGGGAATAAAATTATTCAAAAAATTCTTCTGCGTCTCGCTGGAGGAGCCAATCGTCAGAACGGGAAGGAGAAACGAAGCCAATGAGAACCGGCGTTTCCGTGAGACCGCGAAAACCGTCGGGGCGAGACGAGACGGGGCAGAATCGGCGAATTGTTTTAATAAAGCGGCCACGGAGCGTAGGACGGTCGTTGGATCCGGTAATTGACTTGGAAACTCACGCCCGGCCGTAGAACGCGCACGGGGGTGGGCAACCGGGCACGAGAGAAATATTTAAATTCCTTCATTACTCGCTCAAAGAATCGCTAATGCTAGGTGGAATCGCACGGAATATGATTATTCTACTATTTTAACAGCCGCCAACGGACGGAGCTCTCTCTGTCCCTCCGGTCGAATCAAATTACTTTTTTGCCCAGCGATCCTAAGTAGACGTGATTAGTCCGTATCTTTCGTGCCAATGTAAAATTTCATATCCTAATGTGTATGAAATGTCTTAGGACAAGTACTGTACTTTGCTCCGAAATTAGAAGAATGAAACGATACTTTCATGGAACGAAGAATTTGCAAAATATTAACATTATATGCATTAAGACGTTTCGACGAGAGTGTATATCGAGTGAAAATTCAGGGGTTAAGGGACTATTTGATACACGTTCGTTTAAGTATGACAAAGAATAGTGTCGTTGATCAGTGATTCGAATGAAGATGTACTCGTTAAAAACCAAAAGGTAATTTCTCAACATAAAGAGAGAAGCGGACAACGAACAGACATATATACAAGCTCGCGAAAACATACGATCACGAGAAAAAGAAAATTTAATCGTTAAGAACCAACCACGAGATGAAATCAAATTTCAGGTTTCAGCTTCGATGAAAAGTATACCGTTAGAGCCGGCGTAAAACGAAAGGAAGCTGTCGCGAATTGCTTTACTTCTGCTTCGCTTGCAGCCACCTTCGAATTTTCCACCACTTGGAACTCCCTCTCGCTCGCGGTGTTTTCCGTAGTGGTGTCGCGAGAGAATAGAGGGGGCGGTGGCGTCTCGACGCGACGGTGCCGCGAATTAGCCACAAATCAGGCTGTTTCAAAAGACGATTCTCGCTCGCGAG
This sequence comes from Tetragonisca angustula, assembly GCA_036937485.2. Lineage (NCBI taxonomy): Eukaryota > Metazoa > Arthropoda > Insecta > Hymenoptera > Apidae > Tetragonisca > Tetragonisca angustula. Next base: position 20,200 of record JAWNGG020000304.1, read on the forward strand.
GGAAAAAGAAACGGTGAGTGGCCGCTCAGGGAAACCGGGTTACAGTAAGTGCCTTTGTTTCGCCATTTTGCACTCGTCACCGGGCAAATATCAAACGATTAACGTTAATTGAACTCGACCGAGGGTCGCGAGCTTTCCTTCCCTCCCTCCATAATCGTCGTCCTTATTCGAGTTTCTCTCGCTGGCACAAGCCATGAAAGAGCCACTCGACCGCGAGAAAGAAATAAAGAAAAGGACGAACAGAGAGAGAGAGAGAGAGAGAGAGAGAGAGAGAGAGAGGGAGAGGGAGAGAAAGGAATAGAAACTCCGTTGCAAATATAAATTCATTAGCGACGACCGATGTTAGTCGGCGATCGATGGCTCACTCATTTTCCTGATATCCTTAAGGTCGTTCGCGTTATTATCATTGTTATCGTTATTCCCATTCTTAACCAGGGGAAAAGATGAATGGCACTTGTGGATCGTTCTGCAGGGAAACAAGGATATCCCGTTCTCGATCCCGTTTTAATCGGGTCAACTGCTTTTTATGCGGCTCGATTGATACATGCGTGCGCCCGGAAATCGCGATTGCACTAGACACTGAAGAGCGAACAGTCGGATCGCCGCAACCATCGCGAGTGCTATTGATTCTATTAATTTAGCGGAGGGCAATCGATTACCCTGCGTGTATCGGAAAGTTAATTAAACTCGAGATCTTACGCGAAATACGAATTCGGCTAACATAGAATCCGGAGTGGCACTTTGGAAATCGCGAACTTCTCGATCGATTTATATTGCCAAACATGTTTTTTTTTTTTTTTTTTTTTAATGTCGAAGCTATCAAAGAGAAACGCCAGGGATACGTTCAACTGCTGATTTCGACATTTTTCGTCCGTTTGCTAATTTCTGTCGAAGAAAATGTATTATATATAGAGGAAAATGAAATGAGGAAATACCAAATTTTTCGTGATTCAATAGAAATCGTTGCAAACATTTGTGACTCAACGATACTATTCGAGTATCGATATCTTCTTCATTTTGCGTTTTCGTTCTGTGAAATTTCGAGAAATCAAAGTATTTATAATATTATGATAAATAATCGTTCGGTTCTTAATCGGTTCAATTTGCTCGAATGAATAATTCAATGATTCACGTTCAGTTACCAAGTTGAGAGAAACTCTGGTCGATTATATCGGTCACGAGAAAATATTCTACGCGCGCGTGCGTGTGTTTTACATTGAATAATTCGAATTCTACAAAACAACGAGGCAGCGCATGACGGAGCGCCAATTCAAACAATTTACAACGGCGGTCGCGGGTGAATTTAAAAGAAAAAAAGAAAAAGAAAAGAGATCTCGATTTACATAATGATGATCCACCATCGACGAAATTCACCAGAGCAAATTTCCTCGGGAAATATATAATTCTTCCCTCGTCCGAGGCCGGAGCAGGAAGATTCTCGCGATCATCGAGCCCCATTTAAAGCTCACCGAGCCGAGTTCCCGTTGATTCAACGCGATTTTATTAATTAAACTCGTATCGCGGATATTAACGGCGGTTAACCGGGGCGAAAATAATGATGAGGTATGAAAATTGAGTAAAACGGCGACGGGAGCGGAGAAACGGCCGGGATTTGAGAGAGAAAGAGGGGGAGAGAGAGAGAGAGAGGGAGAGGAAGGTCTAGCCGACGGCGGGAGAGAAAAACGAAAGGGGTTCTCGGCGATCGATGAAAATCTATTACCGACGAAATCCGACGTGAGCGTGACAAATTAGAGAATTAATTGTATAAATCCCTTGGCCCGCGAAGTCGCACGGGGCGAGGGGGCAGGGTCGCGCTGATTTCCAGGGCCGTGGCAGGCAGTGGTAATCCCTTTTCGAATTTCCACGGACGCTCGCCCGCCGCCGCAAATTGCCGTACAAACCGTCGGAAATCGTTCGCGAAGCGTTAATAATGCAATTTAATTTTAATAACCAGCCGCATCCGAGCGTTCCCTTACGAAAGACGGGCTCCGGGTTTGTCCGATTAATCGGACGCCACGGAAGGAAACCGTTCGAGGAGCTTTTTGTTTAATATCCCCTCTATCCGCGCGCGCGGCTTTCGTGCCCCCTGTAAATGTATACGCGGAACAGTCGCTGATAGCGCTCGTACGTTTACCAAAATTTTTATAAATGTATTTATTATGTAGAAGACGTTTTTTTTTTTAAATTTCAGCGGTGTACGAAACGATATGTAATTATCGTTTCGGTGATATAAGAAAATAATAAAGAGAAGAATCTATAACGAATCGAAGACCCAGTGCTGTGAAACGTCAGCTTAGAAAATTATAATAGAGAATTGACAAAGTGTTGTCCAGAAGTAAAGTTGAGAAAGCAGCTTTCTCACTCGATTTAATAAATAATGCTAACAAGTGGGATAGACAACCGTAAGGTACCGTGGAGATAGGAATAATTTATCTTGACTGGAAGAATAAAAAGAAGGCCGTATCCAGCTAGGGTGACAGAACTCAAGAGTAAATAGCTGTCGTTGAAATTCATCTCTCGAAGAATTCATTTCACGTCAAATCTCAAAAAGAGCACGCCGAGCTCGAAAATATTACACGACATTTTCCGCTGTGCTCCACTTACAATTTCTCAGCTTCCCCGGGCTCTCTCTGTTACGCGTGCACGACGCTTCACATTCTCGCCCCCTCGAAACGTCGCGTTCTTTCGCTCGAGACGACTCCGCGCGCCGAAATTCGAAGCGGGAGCCCCCGAAACAAATGGGTAGCATTAATCAGAAAAACAACAATTACAAGTATCAAGCAACGTTCCCCGAGTCTCTCTCTTCTCTCTCGGCGTGACAATCACTGCGTACCCGCTCGGGTATCCAGCGATCTTCACCCTTCGTCGCGCGTTTCTTGAGCCGCGCGAGAACGGAACAGCGCGAACGACGAGGGCAAGCAAAGGGCGAAGGGAGTTTGGTGAATTAATGCGACAGAGAACTTCAAAGCTCGGCGTTTTGACTTGCAGCTTGCGGCGGGCATAGGCGAGAGCTAACCGATCGTTGGTAATCAGCGTGCAACGTGTCCGGATTACCGGCAGGAGTGGCACAGCCAGGGAACGACGGGTCAAACGGGTAAGGGGTTAATTCGAGTTAATTCGCGTAATTAGTCGGGATAATTAAAGTCGTGAGTTTCCAACGGAGAAGCCAAGCATCTCGCGGCGACGCTTTGCACCGTTCGCGACACGCACTTTGACATGCAAAAGCGGCTCTCTTCGAGTGGCTTCCCTCTCTCCTCCTCCTCCCGCCGCCCCCTCCACCCTCTCCCAAGTAATAATTCTTGGGAAATGTGGGGCGCATATAATTTGTCACGCGGCGTGAAACGCGTTTGTAAGTGAAAAATATTTTTCAATTCGTTACACGTTCGTGTAACGTTGGTTGTTGATACGCGACGAGTTGATGGTAGAGGTATATAATAATAAGTAATGTCGTTTTCTTCAAATTTAATTAAACATTATGGATTACCTATTAAATAGGATAAAATTTTGTACAGTATGAAAAAGCTTTACCCATTACTCAGGGCGTTCCTAATGATATATTCTACAATGAAATAATTATATCTCGAAGATATGGATTATATGTATCGCAACTATGACTGTCTAGATCCCAAAAAAATTACTCCACTTTCATACTTTGCGCGAGAGAATTTATTCGCAGCAACGAGAATTTTCTGATATCAGTAAGAATTCCTATACACCTCTCTAAACAGAAGCGAACCTATTTCAACCTCAAACGTCGTAAAATTCTTTCTACTTTTTGATTCAAACACATCCACGAAGCAAAAACAAAACTGCTGAACCAATTCTGGATCGATCGTATAAATCAAACTGGAGCAACGAAATCTTACCTCAGGACGTAACGTTTAACAGCTCGACTCTGTACAATCCAGTACGAAATGACTGATTAAAACGCCACTTGAGTTCTGGAGGCGCAGCAATGCGCCAGATCGATTGAATATTACAAGATTCGGCTTCCCCTTCGGCGTGCTCACTTCTGGGTTAAGACGAATCGCTATTGCGGTCCGTGGAATTGCTCTTTACGGTTAATGCGAGTCCTAAGGGCGCGAATTCGGCCCTAAACATGAGTGCACGGCGGCGCTCGTAAACCGGTATTACGAGTTACGAGCAGGCAGGATTAAGGCCGATCGTGCTTTTGTAATTCCATAGTCGCTGGTGACGGGTAACGCGTTTTAACTGCATCGTAAGGACGATTACGCGGTGTATGTTGCAGTCGCCGATTCGCTGGCCAGAGGGGTTAAATATGGAAACGTGGTTTTACGACTCCGCAGGGAGCTTCCTGTACGCGCGAAGAGAAAGAGAAAGAGAGAGAGAGAGAGAAACATTTCCCACCGCAACACGTTGAAATTTGCTTACGACTTTTGAACGAGAGATTGGGTTATCGTCTCTCAACCTTCACGATTATCCGTGGATGGAAAGTAGCAAGCAGAAAAATTTTTTTTAGTGGATTTTTACGAGGATTCGCGTGTTTCAATTGGCTCTAGCTGTTCTGGTGAAAAATTCGGTGGTGGCTTTTTATTGTATCATTTCTAGTAGGTGTGAACGAGTTTGATCTTCTCCTAATTTCATTTCTTGCAATTACTTACGAATAGAAGATGATTTTTGTACACAAAGAGTGTACGAGGGAAATATAATAAATAGGGAAGAATGTGATAGATTTCTAAGACTCATCGTTAGAAAGACTAGATATCTAATGAGATCGATTGACAATGTACTGAATATTGAAATTTCTGTAAAAACCAGGAAAATTTGACTCATTTTCTTCATCTGCTTGTCTTCACGTTTCTGACAAATTGCAATTAGTTAGTTTTCATCAAATTTCACTGAAAATAAATTTAACTACGTTTTCTCTGCAATTGAACATAAAAAAAAAGAGAGAGAAACCCGTTGAAACGAAGTCGGTCATTCGAGTGAAACGCATCCAACGGTAAGAACCCGACGGCCTGGTATCTTCTAAATCAGAAATCACGTCGCGGATGGCTCGTCCAGACGCTCGAAGAGAGAGAGAGAGAGAGCGAGAGAGAGAAAAAAAAAGTTATCTCACATAACTCTGTTTCCCGAAGGTATCGTTAATATCGTCCTCGCGTTCTTTGAGTTTCTTACACCGCACCGGGGAAAACGGGCGAGGAACGTGTAAGATCAAAAGTCGCCGAGATATAGGATCAGAAAGATGAAGGAAAACGTTGGACGCGTAAGGGCTGAACAGTGAAGCGGAATGAATTGCTTCCGTGCAGACGGTGTTCTGTAACTGATAGCTCTGTCTTCATTTCTTCCTGACACGACAGCCCCCGCGTTTCCTCCACTCTTATTGTCTCCTTTGATTCTTTTCCACCCCCGGTAAGCTTCTATCTGTGTTTCTTCCTCTGACGTGGCAGAGAAACCGAAACCGCCTGGCAACCAAAGAGAAACCAAAGAAATCGCGCCGAAAAAAGCTCCGCCGACCGTTCAGCCGTGAAAGATTAAATTTTTATGCTGATTGCGGCAGCATCGGCCGCTACTTCGCGCCACTTGTTCAAATTTTTACGTGTTCTTCTCGTCGTCGAATGATTCGTATTGCAGTTTCTTATTGGTGGTTGTAGAAATTGCGAAACTGTATCAACGTAACTACGACTGGTTACTCTTCTTGTATCTGTCACAATTACGCTTTACTTTTGCAAGATTGGTTTTCAGAGTAGAAAATGTTTCTACTGAAACGTAATGTTATACATCTCATCGAGATTCTTTTTTTTCGATAAGACGTGAAGAATTCCAATATTGTGGACGTTTTAAGGAAAATGATTCGTGCATGTAAATGTAGGGCATAAAATGTCGCCTTGAAAATTCTTGAATTTTTTTCTTTTTCGCCAGGCTTTATGTCAATTGCTCTTTTATCCAGATACATAAAAATGTCCATATACTCCATCATAAAAATCGCTCGGGTGAGCAGGTCCCCGGTGTAACGTAAACTCGAGATTAAGTGTTAAACTAAACAGAAAGGTGCTCAGGACGTTCGTATGGCCCTTCGTACGTTCTAGAAAGATTACTAAAAAACAGATTTACCACGTGCGTATAAATTTGAATTCCACTAGCCTATCTCTTTCAAACACGACGCGCGTGAAATAATAATTTAAATTCCTCGTCTGTGCACCATCGAATTTACAACCGTCAATCAAACTTCTTCCCTACATTCTTAAACTTCATTCTTCGCGTTACTTTTCTATGATTATCCATCTAAAGAAAATTGATAAATTTCCAGACTCAATTCCCTCGAAAACGAAGTCTCAACTGAAAAACGATCCTCTCTCTCTCTCTCTCTCTCTCTCTCTCTCTATAATTTGCTTTCACACAGCACACACGTAGAATCACCTCATGACCGATTGAACCGCGATTTCCGAACAAACGAAATATTCTCCGAAATTCGAGATAGGATGCACAACAATTCGTCGGGAACAAAGTGCGGAAACATCGAGAGCAATAATCAACCAAGTGTTCTCCCCTACTCCCCCTACCCCCCTCCCTCTCCTCTTTTCATTGAAGAAACTCGGTGAATTCGAAACGCAGCGCAAACACGCGGTGTATCGAAATACATACCCACGGACGCCCGTGGTCTAATTGACTTTTTAACTAATTGCATTAATAACGCGGACGGTGTTCCCGCGCGCGGAGTTTGCACAGGCTGGCCGCAGGAAAATGAACACGGCCAAGTCCGGCGAATGAATCATGGATACGCATATAAATACTAGGCGGTGCTGGGCTTAGAAAGGCGCGGCCACCACGGATGCGTATTTAATATGCAAATTGAAGAAATGGGATTGCAGCATGCTGTACGCAGGCCTGGTGATATTTCGAGAGGCGCACCACTGCGAGGATTATATCCTTGCCGACCTACCTACGTGTATATTGATATCATGCAAATCCTTGCACAGGCCGGCAATGTATCGAGTGCTTTTGATGTCCCTTTGTTTTGTCCCCCGATACGTGCGTATCCCCAAACTTTTCGATTCCCCATTAACTGGCTGGATTATTCCAGCCAGTACTCGAGCCAACTTGCCAGCCGTACTCGATTATCTGCCCTGGTAATTGAAATAATTATTGGCCGCAGCGACGATATAACGCGGCGTGCATTAGCTTTCCGATAAGCGACGTTTGATATACCGCGTCGCGGTAAGACAGTCACTGCCAGTCACCGTGATTTTACGTTTGTTTCATTCTGATTGATTTCCTGAAATTTTCTTCTCTTTTTCTTCCTCTCGTCGAGGAAACAAAAGTATACGTTCGAACATTTCTCGAGAGAAAGTTTCCACGAACATACAACGTTGTGCGCAACTTTTTGGCCATTGACACTGTTGAAACACGAGTATCGTGATTGCGTTGATAAAATTTGAAACTGGCTTGAAAGTGTACATGTATAGAAATTGTGAGACATTCACTGCGACGTAGTCTTAATAATGAACAATGATAAGTGATTCGAGTGCTTGTATTGGATACTTTATAATATTGCCTCACTATAGCGGTAATAAAGTTTCAAAATTTTTGTCTAACGCACGCGATGCATTCATTCACACGTGAAACGTCGAAACATTTTCAAGTTTTGGAAATTTGGTTATTATTTTCAACGAGTATTGAAACATTTATATATATATATATGTATTTTTTTCAGCTTTACGTGCAGTATGTGGATAAAAACATTCAAAGTGGCATTGTAATAACCTGCTACAAGAGCTTTGGACCGGCGCGGCGCCGTTGAAAAATAATAGGACCTAATGGATGAGATAATCGATACATGACAGTTTAAGCTCTGCGTCGTTTAGAGTTCGACGGAGTGGAACGTAATAAATCCGTTTTATTTAGTCGTGTAAAAAGTCGTTTAATGTTCATTAAACACACATCGTAAACCTGAAACGCGCAACAATTGTTCATCCGCTAAATTATACACTCGACTTTATCAGCATTGAACAAGGGAAACTAAGATTTCCGCCAATGAAGTTTCGCAATGAAATGTCGATCTATGTAAGGTAACATTTTTAAATGTTATTTCACAATTATGAGCTTTTTCACTTAGCAAAAGTAAATAATAATAAAAGAAAAAAAAAACGTAGAACCATACTCGAAAGTACACAGTTTCTTATTGTTATCCTCCGTTCCTCTGGGTTTTATAGATATCCATAAAAATATTTGAAATTCGTGAAAGGAGCGGTGGAAAATAAAAGGGACTCGCTTGTTATTACCAGGAATAAAATCCAGCAGCTTTTGATCAAAAAGATTTACGAGCACTATCCGACTAACAACATGTCGTTTGAGAAAGCTTTCGCAAAAACTTTAATCTCCAGCAAGGTACGTTTCTGCGGACGTATGTGTCAAACGTTATTTAAAGAAACAATTGAACGTTCGAAAGCTACAAACACTGATTCTCGATCTTTTTCTCTTATTCGCTTTTATTTTCATTCCGTCATTCTGCGCTAGATGTCTGACAGCTAGTTGGGTTACATGTTTAATATTATCGAAACGAGGTTTCGTTACGCAAACGTGAGTTCTTAAATTCCAACTGCCAAATCTTCATCACTGTCCGTTCTATTTATCAAAATCCAAATTCCTAAACTTTAAATGCTATCCGCTTTATTCTCCGAGCCTCAAATTTCAATTAATACAAAATTCAAATCTCAAAATCTGAATTTCCTCCCCGAACTTTGTAACCTAAAATTTCCATTGCCGTCCCCTTTCTACGCCAATGTTTCCCATATTTCGTTTGTCGCTGTTTTCCTAATTTAATAAAAATTTCAAACTTCCGAAAAGAGAGAGACCCAGCTTTGCAAATCGTCACACTGCTACGTGAAATCGATTTCTATCGCGATACTATGATTCATAATCCTGCGGGCGACCGGTATCGCGCACGGCACGCCAATCGACGAGCGTCGTCGTTCGTACATGTATCGAGAGAATCGAGCGTGGCTCGATTCGTGATCGTGGCAGCGAGCGAAGAATCGAACCGAAATAATAGCGGATTCGTCTTTGTCAGAGGAACAGCGTGGCTATTTCCAGGCGGACGCCGAAGCAATGAGCCGAGTCACGCACCCGAAGAAAAGCGGCCAGTGAATTTACGCACGCCGCTTCCAACGAACGTTCCCGCATTAAGCGGGCCAAATGGGATTATTTCATAACGGTCAGAATTACAGTGACGTTCCATTCAGCGAACTCTCGCTGGTGTCCCATAATTCCATGGGTCCTGAACATCGTGTACCTTGATCGCTTCGAATCGATCAACGCGGAAGATGAATCTAATTAAATGGCTAAATGACTGAGTGATTTTAAGCTAGATACGAACATGTGGGCTTCACGCTGCGCTATTTTCTCCCTGCTGGTATCGTGTAATTGATCCGATTAATTTATTCCTCCAACTGGAGATATACCTCTCGCCCGTTGTATTACAATTTTCGTTATTTATTCGACGTTTGCAATTGCGAGGCACGACCGCGATAAACGTGAACATACGTAGACTTCGCAGCGAGCTTTTTCTCCCCCTTTGTTCATTTTTCGATATATCGCAATTTTTATCTGTATCTTTAATATTTATGATTCTTGCAATTATGAAGTTCAATTGTATCATTGCGAGTGCGTAGGTTTCACGGTGAATTGGTGTCGTGTGATCGATCTGATTAATTTAATTGATGAAATTGCCATTTTTATTTCTATCCTCGTTATTACGACTTTCGTAATTGCGAGATTTGATTGCGTTGAAGTAAGAATTGTGATTCGTCGGGAAGATTAAGGATGATAAAAGATTTAGATTTACTGGTCGCGATAATATTATCAAAATAATATTTCACGGTATAATATATGATACGTAACGATAATATTTGAGGGCAAGATTATTTCAAACGCTGCTGAAACGGTACACGTGGCCTTCTAATTATTTCAAGTGCTTTAATAAGGGAATAGTATAATGATTACTCTCTTAAATATCTGAGAAATCCAAAAATATTCTGCTCCTTTAAATAGACACAAAAAAATCCACGTCTCTTTGTATCTAATAAATTTTAATAAAACGACGAGTTTGCGAAAAAGATTAATTAAAAAAAATAATATAGTACTTCGATGCTTGATTAAAAATCTACAGAATATATCTACCGAAAAATATTGAAACATAAATTTCAATTCGCGTTCTACTCAAGACCAGCAAAATAAAGTTCTGCTGTATTATTCTACGTAACAAAATTCCAAATAATAATATCCCCGTAAAATAGAAACATCAGCAACGAAACGGACTCCAACGCACACGAACATAAATCAGAAGTCGCGTTTGCACAGCAGTTGTGCTACCACGATCGCTTACAAACTTAATTATACTCGTCAAGTCGCCGCTGATTCTCGCGACTGCAGACGACTGCAGCTACCTCGTAAACCCCGGCAATCAAGCGTTATTAAAATCGTGGCAAGCGGTTCGAAGCAGAGAAGAAAACGCTGCGCGTGTCGGGGAACGAGCGGACGCGCGTTGATTTAAAGGTCGTTCCCCAGGCACCGTTCGCGACTTCAACTTCCAGTCGCGTCGGAGTGGGACACTTGGCCAAATTTAGTATGTACCCTCGGAGGGCAATTTGGTCACGATGCCCGATGGACATTGGCGAAACGCATCCAGCAAACGCGGCGTTAGCTGTAACGCGTGGACCCGCGGAGACTCGTAATCCGGCGAGTTCGTTTCCTGGCCGGTGGCTGGCAACACGGCGGATGTCGTAAAGCGGCGTCCGGCGTGATTAAAACGCAACGTTCTGTCTCTTTTCGCGGTTAAACGACTCTCGTGGACAATGGCCAGCGGATTGCGATAAGTATTTAACTGGTGGAGGAGGAGGGAGGGTTTACGGATTCTCGTAAAATCGCTTGGTCGTCGAACGGTTTTGATCCGTTTACTCTTGGAAAGAGTGGCCGAGTATTTTGGAAGACACAAAGATGGACACAGAGGTGAAGTACATGATAAATTACGTTTCTCGTCTAGTACGAAGAGACAGGGACCATCTGGTAATTTTAAAATTCGATAATTACGCGTCAAAATTCGTCTCTCTATTTTTGACTTTGAGATTAATGTCACTTGGGGTGGCAGGATTTTAGTTATATAAAATATTAATTAAATTAAGTTGATTACGTAACTAAGGGGATTGTTAGAGGATATTGTTGTGGATTCTCTGAATTTCTGTGAAGTTATTTTCGTACAAAGTTAAAATCAAAATGTGATCAAAATGACCAATCGACGACAAGTCGTATTTTTACAGAAAATTCTTCGAGACTTCGACAATATTTCGCAAGATGTATAAACAAAAGTTCCTGTTCTTTGACGTATTACATAGTTCTACTTATTCCTTATATTTTCGCTCTTATCTGACCCAAGTTTTATACTTTTTAGTTGTCGACAGTTCAACGTGAAAATATCGAAAAATCAGTAGAAACGTACCTATCATGTTCGCTTGCTGTAATCGCCGCGCAGACAGGAATCGATTGCACGCTTGAAACCCTGATAAGGATCGCTCTCGATATTAGATCAAACAATTAAAAAGAAGTAGGCCAAAGAAGGTCGCGATTCAATAGGTGACAGAATCGAATCCGTCGATGTTATTTTACGGTTCGCGAGACGCGCGATAACGTCGGAGGGAGTGAAAGAAATCGGGGCCAAGGGATTACGACTGGAAAAAAGCTGCGCTTTATTGGCTAACCCGTAAGCCTTGAAAATTTAAAATCTCCCGGTGTAGAAGTAATTTCGACCCTGTGTCGTCTTTTTTTTTTTTTTTCTTGCGCCCCCTTCATTACCCTCTCCGCGCTGCGAAGAAAGAAAAGACGAAAGAAAGGCGACCGAAAGAAAGAAAGAGAAAGAAAACGAAGCGAAGAAATTTATTGGGGAATCTTTAGAGTGGGAGAACATTTAATGACAATCTAACAAAACGACCTGTATTTTGCTGAGCGGTAAGCACGGTTTTCGATGTTTCCACTGGAAAGCTCTTGCTCCTCGTTTCTCTTACACGTTCCACCACCATCCGTCTCTGTCTCTTTTTCTCTCTTTTCTTCTCCTTCTTCCATTCTCTCTCTGTCTTGCTCTCTGCCGGGGTTCCCTACCCCGGCATAGCAGTCGAGTAATCCAGGAATAATGAACAGCCAGCTGTCACTCGCAATACCCGCTCTTCCAGCGAATACGACCCTTGACGAGTTTGCGCAACTTCTGGCCTAGCTGCTCCCCGGGAGGAAGACGAGAGGGAAAGAGAAAGACAGCGAAAGGGAGATATTCGAGAAGAAGGAAAAAAAGGAAAAAAAGGGGGAGAGAGAAGAAGAAAAAAGAAAACTGCTGACCTATGATCGCACACCGCTTGGAAATCAAATTTACTTTCCCGGCTGACTTTTTGAATATCAAACTTCTGGCGTTGCCTCGCGTCACCATTCTCGCCCGAGTAAATTCCGCGGCACGGGCGATTTTCCCCCAGCGAAACGACGGAAACTTTTATCGCCACGCGAAACAATCAAGATCCCGCGAATCGTATCGAAAAGTTCCTCGCTTGCAAATTTAAACGAGGCTGCCAACCAATTTTCCAGCAACATCGTTTCTCTCAAACACGTTCCTCTCCGCGCCGCTTCTTGACACGCTTCGAGTTTCGCGCTCTGCGTTTCGTTCCTCCGCTTCTATCAGCCGACGGAAATAAAGTGCGAGGGAACAGCGCTGCGCCGTTTTCATAAATTTCACTGATTAATGCGTTTCAGTGTATATCTTGCGCAACTATTCGAAGCAATTTCCCGCTCGTCTTTGTTCGCGCCACCGGTCTAATCCGAACTAGTTTTGCCGCCAGTTAACGAAGTTTTCATTAGTCGTGCTTCTGGCAACACCGGGAAAATTGCTGTTCTCATTTAGCTTTTGCTCATTTTGAAATTCCAAACTACCGCCACCACCGCCGTTAATGTCGATAATCGTCTCCGTTACGAAACCTCCAATTACCTGCGAATATTAACTAGCCTCGGCGTGCTTTCGCACGTGCCAGCCCGATCGACGCGATCGTTTTCCGTCGCTTGCGAAATCGTCACGCGATTAATTCTTGTGAAATTGACGCGATCAGCTGCAATCTTAGCGACAGTAGATTCGCGTCAGCGTTATCACATCCCTCTAAGCAAGTCGCCAAAAATATTTTCACGAAATTCCAATGAAGGTACTTGAATGTTTGTAGAAACCTATCTTGAGTATACCGCATGCGTTGTACGAAACATCTTGAAGTTTCATTAACACTGTGATTATCATTTTCAGTACTTATTACATGTTTAACATAATTGTAAATATGTATCGACAATAAATTTTCCATACTTTTCACCAATATGACCACAATCTTTTTCATAGTTCCAATGAAGCATCAAGGTGTTAATAACACACAATACTAAGGTAAATCTTCACGTGCCACTGCGTGTCTCTGCACCAGTATCATGCAAAACATAACTGCAACATCGCCTATATAACTATTTTTTAACAAAGGCACAATTAACGTCAACATCAACGATGAATCAATACCATAAATTCGTATTAAAAACACTAAACTTTGGTCACCCGTACATACTGTGTTTCTCGTTATAAAAAATTGAAAAGTACATTGTCGGAAGCGGAGATTCTTCTCCTTTAAAATACTTTTCATTTCATCCCTATACGACCGTCCGTTCGCGAGATATCGTCGTTCGAAGGGGAACGTAATTTTTAATGTTTCGCCTATCGTTGTCTCTTTCACTTGGTCGGACCTCCTTGTCGCGCTCCTTCCCTGATCTGCCTCAGGCGCTGCACCTGTGCGTTGGTCAGTGACAAACACTGAGTTAGAGCTTTTTTTTTTTACTTCTAGTATCACTACTAGCGACGTCTAGTATTACGCACTTTCAGGAAAAAAAAAAAACTAGGTCGTGATGCATCCGGACGTCATTCACTCGCCTCCAATACTTTATCCGTTGTTCTTTGAAATTCCGTATCTCGGGAACGGATTGACGTATCGAGATGAAACAAAAAGCGTTTTAAAGAGCGCGGTCCCCTCTATCATCTGATACGTCTGTCGCCGGTGATTCCGCGATTTTTCACCGGGCATTTTTTTTTGATCAAAGCTGACGTTCGATTGAAACGTATCGAGAAGAGATTCGTTCGGGCTGCGTCTGAATTGAAGTTGAATTAAAGTTGAACGCTCGCGGAGCATAAACACACGTGAATATATATTTACGGTGTAGTACGAGCGAGATAATAGTCACAGAACCGCGGCAGTTGAATTATGCAGAACGCCTGTTACGCTAACGTGGCTCTGGTTTATTTTAAAGGGTAACAAAATTTGCAAATTTTGAAATACGTCACGGACTACTGTGTTACAGCCTACTGTTCACTGGCAAAGACGGTGCAGTTTTTATCTAAACGTGGCGATTATCCCGTCTCTTTTATTTCGTCTCCATGGAGATGCTCGCCGCGCTGTTACATAACGACAAGCTTTGCATTTTTGATGCGCCCGGCTTGATTTTTAAACGGCTGTAAAACACGCTCCCCGCCTTTTTACGCTTTAACGCTGCCATCGAAATTTCATGAACTTTCTCGCTTATTTTCGGCGAATCGACGTTGTTACCAGAATCGTTTAATACGTAACTCGATTACTCGCTACGTTCTCGTTACTCGCGAAATTTTCGCGTCACGTTTTTTATTCCTGCGAAATTTCACTTCGATTACGAAATATTGCTTTTGTTATAGAATTACGCGCGAGTGCGCGTGTTTATTAAAGTAAATAATTGTTCTTTATCCGTGTTTGTTCAATGTTGGCAAAATGTCGTTCAATTATTTTAACATCAAGCTTCCTATGAAACAGTAAAACACAAATGACAGAATACTCCTAACGAAAAATAATGATGTAAGAGAATACCACAGTATGACGGTCATTGATTTTCTTATACCAGACAAAGACAAAAAAATAACTTGTTGGCGAGAGATTGATTGATGATAAAGTTTTCCATATTTCCATATTTTCATATTTTCTGTAATTCATCATACGCCTCCATTACAAATTTCCCGTTTACAATATTTTCAAACTTTCCAATTACTTTATACTTGACTTTAAAAGGACGATTATTCGCGGCACGATCACAATATGACGAGATATAAAGAAATTCTATTGAAATATTTAAAATGGCACGAAACATCCTTAATTAATGTTTGCACATTCGTGAGATGCTAATGACGTTACAGAAAATTAATATCATTGAATTCGCGAATAGATATCAATTCGTGATGGATGACGAATACAGACACTCTCATCGCATTATAAAAGAGGCCGTGTATCAGGAAATCTGGTTCCACGGCACGATGGCGTTCTCTAAGCTGAAAATGATTGAGCAGCTATCGCATATTGCTTCGAGCAAGCATGCAGAGGTCTCGTCAAAACCTGTTAGATCGAACTCAGGGACTACTCAGGACTACTCAGAGCGTTGTCATCCTCCTGGAACGAGGCAAAACGAGTGATCGATCTATTTCGACCGGTGAGCGTATCTTCCGCACCGAAGATCGAAGAGCACGTTTTAACGATGCGTTCGCAGTCTCGAAATGTAAGCCCTCTCTATATCTGTTCAAATTTAAACGAGATCATACAGCGAAAAAGAAACGAAACTGCTCTCGTCATTTAAATGTTATATACTCGTCGCGTATTTATAATCGCAACGCGATTACGAAGATCAAATTTCGTAATCGAAATTTCGCGCGTAGTTCAAATTTGGCAGTATCAATTTGTAAAGTGTAATTTAAATGTGTTAAACGTGTAGCTGATCGATAGACCGCATCTAATTTTCTATCCAAGATGCAAATTTTTAATTCTACTCGCAAAAGCATCGGTCGTCTTACAGCTGAAAGCCAACTGAGACAAATGAAAACAACATCGTAAATATAAAACAAGCACCCGGCGAGACAGCAAATTACTCCATTCACTCGGCATTAAATCAAAATAAGTTTTACTGCTGTTCGAAACTGCCGCCGTTAGCACGTATCGCAGAATTTCCCCGCGGTAATTTCCCCGCGCTCGTATATTTTCAATATTTGTCAACCAACTTTTAAACGGGTAATCCTCGAACAATGAGCAACATTCACGCGTGCGCTGAGCGATGGCAGCACACAGCGCGGCGAAAACTTACAAATTCACGGTGTCGTTCGAGCGATACACGATCGCTAGGCGAGTTCCACTTTCGTTTCGCGACTATCGCGCGGGGAAAACGTGTTTGGCGAAACGGAATTGCGAACGAGACACAACGGGTCGAGCTGCGCTGCGACTACTCGAGCACAACGAACGTATTTTCCGCGCTGTTTCGAGAGGTTCAACTCGGGGGCCCTTGTTTCATTTGCATAGCGAACCAGGGCCGAATCTAATAATCGATGGAACGTTAACGAATCGCCGGAATCGAGCGTGCGCCCGTCGGCAAGTCGAGAGATTCGCCGTGCGTTTTCGTAATTTCGACCGACGACGAAAAGAATCCTTCAAACATATAACAAACCGATAACATCGACAACGGCCAAGTCGAACGAGAGGGCCGAGGCTCTCTCTCTCTCTCTCTCTCTTTCTCTCTCTCTCTCCCCATTCTCTCCACGCGCTGGTCTCCACGTTTTCGGCGGAAATCTCGCCGCGATTCGTGTATCGCGAAATTGGATCAGCGAATAATCAGGAAATTAATTAACGATTCACGGAGGCTCGCTCTCTGTGTACAGCCTATCTTCATCTCAACGGTGCATTGTTTATCGGTGGAAAGGAGGGTGAGCGAAGCAGCAAAAAAAAAAAAATGAAAAAAAGGTACGCGCAATGGAAGAGGTTGCACACGTCGATAGATAAAGGATGAGAAAGAGAGAGAGAGAGAGAGTAGGAGGGTGAGTGAAGGGGTGAGGAAACAGAGGGGAGACGGACGTAACACGAACATTGCGCTTATTTATTCGGCTATTTTTCATCGGTGGCGGTGCGCTCGCGAGCTCCCCACCCCCGGCGGGGGCGGAGGGGGGTTTACTTCGATACACCTCGACAACGGATGGCTCCCCCGGCCTGTCTGCCGCGCGCTTGACACAGATACACATCCAGCACACTTTTTAATTCTGTTTTAATCTCCGAGTTATTGCTACTCCAGAGCTCGCGCCGGGGCTTTCCCTTCTCATTCATCCGCGTATCTCAAATACACCGCATATATGATTCCGCGCCAACGACGGGAATAATGGGCCGCGGATACGCGCGCCAGCACCCCCAGCTTCTCTATTCTGCAGTCGTTGCAGCTGATACAGAGATGCCAGCGAATACACGCCACACCCCCAACTCCACCCCCTTTTCCTATCCTCTACCTCCCCTGTCACGCCGCGAATTTTTGCGCACCGCGAAAACACCGCCAGCAAGTCGCCCGGCGAGCAATGATCAGTTCAAAGAAATTTCGAGAGAACCAGAACTCCGACCGCCGCTCTCTCTCTCTCTCTCTCTCTCTCTTTCTTCCTTCTTCCTTCGTCTCGTCGCTGTTGTCTTCCGGAGAACAATGCCGCACGCTCGCGCCCGTCCGTTTGATTAAAAAAATACATAATCGCGGCTTCTTTCTGCTCCGTACGGTACGTACGGTCGGCTGTCAGCACCTCGGGTCGAGATATTAATATACCTGAAACAGGTTTTACTCGCTTTGCTTGCACCGCAGGTTCTCCCTCTTCCCCTCCCCATCTTCCCGACCAGCTCTGTTACGCTGCTACTCTTACCGTAATTGTCTAAACGCGAGGGGTATCGTCGAAGATTAATGTTACTTCTGGGATCGGGTTAACTCGCTGCAACGCGAATCTCTGGTTCCGGCGGCGAGAACGTGCACCGGCGTAAGCAGCGTTGTAGAACACGGCCGAGGAATGTGTTGCGGAGTTGTACGCGCCGCGGTGGTGGTGGTAGTGGTGCTAGCGCCCCCCCCCCTCCCACCGTGTTTTGCGTTTCGCTGTAATTTCGCTGGTTTCTTGGCCGTTTGAGGGAACGCGTGTCTGCCGGATTTCCACGGTTCTGATTTATGGGAAACTCCGTATCGAGAGAAATTGGGAAACTTGTTCGACGGTTGAGATCACGGAACACGGCGGTTCGACGATTCGAACGACAGCGTTCTGGCAATATGGGATGATCTAAAAATCCGCAGAATAAACACACTCGAAACTCAAAAGAACAGCTCGGTCAAATCGGCGATTAATATCGAGAAATCGAACGGCAGTGCACTCGCTTTGGATCGTCAACGTTTTCGAAAAACTGCGAAACGACGCGCTCGTGTAAATTGGAAAGTTGCACGCTCGAAGCTCTGAAAATTGGAAAACGGCGCGCTCGATGCTCCAGGAATTAAAAAGAATATCGCCCGGAATGGAACGCATTCGCAGCTGGAGGAAAGTGAGAAATCACCGCGCGCGTGATTTTCAAATCGTTCCAACACCGCTCCGCCGGCTGGCGACACAAAACAGCGCGGTGGCGAGCGCGAGTTCAATTTCCGTTCGGCGTAACACCACGCCGACGATCGGGATCGTCTCGCCGTGGACTCTTTCCCTCGTCCGGCGTTAAACACGCCGCGGGCACACAGAGACGAGCACTCTACCCTTCGATCAACAGAGAGGCCAGGCAGCAACGAAGCACAGGGTGTGAGGGGGGTGGTTCATATGTTCGGCCGTTTGACAGCGAAGCGTTTAAACGCGAAATACGATCGGTTAAGTGCACCAATCACTGGCAGGGCGTTCGAGAGAGTCAAATAGAGCCTGGAATTCGAAATCGCGTCGTCATACCCCGGCGTGAAATTACGAGGATCGCTGGGGATTGTTCGAGAGCAGAAGAGAGAGAGAGAGAGAGAGAGAGAGAGAGAGAGAGAGAATCCAGGCGGATTTGTAATTTTATCGCGACTGCATGGCATCCCTGGGCTAGTCTAGAGTTTGTTTACGGGGTTGAGGGACTTTTGTTGGCTCTTCGTCTGCAACTTTCGCGGAAGCTGAATAATGGGTCCTTTCTGGTATAACTTTGAACATTATAGGGAGAATCGTTGACATCGCGGCACGATTTTCCCGGCGAAATTTTGTGAAAATTGAAAAACTCGTATCGGTGGTTTGGAGCAAGTTCGGAAACTTGTGGACAATCACGAACGAACCATGTTGTAACAGTTCGTTAAATTTGATGATACTTTGCACGATGAGAAAGCCATAGATTAATAATTTCATCAATAAAATGACTTTTTCCTACCGTCCTACTTGAAAAGTCCTACTTACAAATGAAATTTATAAACTTTGCACAAATTCGAGAGGAAGGCGTAATTTTTCATCTCCTGGGTAAATGATCGAAAGGTTGGGGGCGAATAATTAAGAGAAGGAAAATTTTAGGATCAAGTCGGAGATCGATGAGGTAAGCGTGCGCAGTGGGGAGCGTTCCGGCTTAGTACAGCACATGTGTGGATTGTTGACACAGTGTATTAGGCGGTAATTCCATTGTACACTCTTCCATTTAATTGCCCTCTTGTGGCAAGGTTGCAACTTCTTCGAAAGCCCGTCTTGTTTGGGTTGTTGCGTGGATTGGTCGAGATTAACTTTCTACACTGTTCGCGCTGTAAATCAGCCCCAAGGTGCGATACATTTTCGCATTCCAGCCTCGTACTAACATATCACATGTGTCAACGTATCGACGATTGTGTCGATTTGTGAAAATTCACGTACTGTTTAAACATAACAGCAACGATGAAAAGTGGACTTTCAGACTCGAGCGAAGAATGCGCATATAAAATATTCTTCCACAGTGAGTTGGCATCGAAATTTATAAAACACTTTCCAATACTTTTAATCGTCGTGCTTCCCAACCAAAATTTGAACAGTATCTCATTCAACTATGAAATTCGCAAATTTATTTAAACAACAGTCTTCTCTCGCGTTGTCGGAGCATGATTCGAGACAGAAATCACGCACGAACGAATACGGTCCGGCGATCGTTAGTTTAATCGTTATTCGCGCTCGGCTCTCGAGACGTTCTCGGAGTATTATAATCGGCGTTGGACGTACGGGAAGTCGGTCGATTAGCGGCGGGTACAGGTGAATAGAATTACTGGCATTGACTGCAGGCGTCCCGCTTTTGTATCCGTGCGGGTAGCTACGTCGCTTCCGGGCTGCAACTCTTACCTCTTACCCCTTAGTCGGTTTTCGAATCGACGAATCGATCGAGCGAATCGGGACCGGCCAGCAGAGGAGGCAGAGAAGTTTGAGAGAGGCGGGGACCTTCGGACGAGTCGGAGGCGTTCAAGTAGCCCAGGCTCGTCTGGCTCGATCATGCTTCGTGGGACATATGGCGCGTTTCATGCACGATGAAGATAGGAAAGTATCGATCCGAGCGTTACGTATTGCCCGGTCGTGCGGACTTTACAGCCGGCTGAAACTTTGGGAAACTGGCGTGGAACACGTTGTCGTAATAGCGTGCACGCGCGTGGAGCGCGCTCGGTTTGCAAACGGCTGGCTGGAATTCACCGATCAACTCTGCGTGGCCTCCACTGTTCGATTCCACGGAGCCTGTTGTTAATATATTTCTTCAGCTGTTATTCCGTCGATTGTTCCCGTAATCGCTGTGAATATTACTTATACGGCAAAGGGCTGCTAAGATCTTCGAAAATCGGTGAATTTGGTATCGATGAGACTCAAGGGAGAGTTGTTTTTGACAGGAAGAATTCGTCTTGGACGAAGACTGTGAAGGGGCTATGGGTTTCGAGGAAATTTATAGAGTTTGAAATGGTGGGTTCCGACGAAGAATTATGTCTCAGTCGTAGATTCTCAGATAGTATTTAGCAGAAGGCTCGAGCAGAAGATTAAGATAGGCAAAGCATAACAAGTTTTTTGTTTTACGTTGAATATTGGTAAATATTGGTAAATGTTACATTGAGATACACCTGTCGTGATTATGATGGCAAAATTTGACATACATAGAAATTACAAACTTATGGATAATTACTCTTGCGACGCTGCTAGATAATTTCAAATCCAAGCAATGCGAGTATGTAGTGTTTGCGAAATTTCGACATATTTTACACATACATAACGCACGTGATATATTTCTACAAACATTCGAATAATATACTTTTGCAAATAGTATCAACTAGTGTCCGTGGAAAATAATGGATTAAGATGACAAATACCGATGCATCGATATTCGAGAGAGTATTGCTATCTGTAAATCGTATTACACCGACGCGTCTCTAAAAGCGAACACAGTACAAAACGAATCCAACCCAGATCCAGTAAACTAAACCAATTACACTTTCCACAAAGAAACTCGTGCCAAACATTCGCGCGTAAAGAAAACAGACGATTTCCTAAGTGCAATCTTCCTTCAAAGGCGTCGAACATTTCGCTTAAGCGCAATGCAAACGGAGAGAGACGCTGCGCTCCTCGTCGGTTCTCCAGTAACCCTATTGCTTTCCAACTCGTGTGTACACTCGCCAAGAGTCGGCCAGATCTCATTGAATAGTAACACGCACGGAAACGCGGTGTTTGATAATGAATATTTATGCTTCTTCGGTTTGAAATTTAACGAGGCAAGTGACAGACAGAGACGATGAATCTCGCGGCACGGACTGCTCGGGGATGCAATTCGCGACGCTCCACTTGCCGCGATCTAGTTGATTTCGGCCCCGCTACTGTGTCGAGCTGGCAACGAGAGCGAGATCCTTGAATTATTTAAAGAAATTTCATTTATCAGAGCTTCGTGTATTTTCAACGGGATGCCCTTATCTGCGATCCTCAGTCGTCGCGACCGGGGGTACCGCTCCCCCCAACAATCCTGCTCAGCGAGCGAAGAAACGGCCCGGACTCGCGGTACAAACTATTTCCCTCGGTTTCGCCCGTGTGCGAGTGTTTCTTCGTTTTTTTTTTTTGTTTCTTCTTCTTCTTCTTCTTCTTCTTCCTTTTTCGTCGGCGACATTTTTGCCCGCCGGCTCGGTAAGCGAGCCGAGCGCGCTCGCGCGACCTGCAGGGCCTGCTGCTGCTGCTACTGCTCGAAATGCATGCATCTGGAACGACCACGCCTCGAGGGTGTCGGCGACGGGCTGCGAGACGAAGGAGGACGGAGGGCAGAGGGTTAGAAAAGAGGAATTGCGCGAAGCAGGACGACGTCGTTGACTACGACGACTACGACGACGACGACGACGACGACGACTCGAGAGGGCCACTTACGTTTGAATTTTAAATTCTCCCCTCTGGATGGAAGATTTTCCGGAGGCGAGGCATAGCGAGGCGGCAAAAGAAGGAGGACACCTCGGCGATGGATTAAGCTCGCCGAAGCACGAACGAGACGAAGGGGTCAAGTTGGCTCGGATGAGATCAGCATTCTGGATAGCGCGGCGAACATAGACGGGATAGAACGAAAAAGGACCGGGAGTGGGAAGACCCGAGAAGGAAACGACCAAGGGAAACCTTCCCGTGCGCGCACCGGCAGACCCACGAGAGAGAGACACTTCGCGACCTTCCGCACCTCTGCACACCGCTCCGACCGATCCCCACCCCTCCCGCCACCTTTTTCTTCTCGCTACACTGAGAAATCGACGCCCTCCGCTTCCTCTTCCTCGTCTTTCCCTTCTTCTTCGTCTCCCTCTTCCTCTTTCCATGCTCCTTCTCCATTCTACGCTTCAAAAGATTCTTCTTTCCTTTTCTTCGAACTCGCACACCCCGCGAGCCGCGCACCAACGATCCTCTTTTTATCCAGCATTGAAAGAGCGCCGATGGATAGGGGTGGAAATTCGTGAGGCAGCTTCGATCCAACGCAGGTCCACGAAATTGCAGCCCGGGCGACTCAATTCAATCGCGCGAGAAACTTGCGCTGCCGATGCTTCGCGCGAGCGATAGATAGCGAAAAGTAGAAGGCGAAGAGAGAGAGAGAGAGAGAGAGAGAGAGAAGAGGGGGAGGGGTGGCGGCGATACGGGAAATACGTTTACGTCTATGGGATCGTGGATTATGTGGCAGACGGAGAGGATTCGATGATAAATATGTGCGGTGCGGGATGACGCGCCGACCGAGGAGAGGAAAGGCGCGAAATACTTCTGAGAATGAGATTCACAGGCGAAATTGAAGGTAAGAGATTTCGGCACCTCATTGTCTCCTCGAGTGTGCAAAATAAGATCTTCTTCGATCGTGCGCGCGGATTGCGGAATTGCAGGATGCGGGGGATATCGAACGTTAGTTGAATACTAATTTCGTTGACACGTGGCTAAAGAAAGTTGTTCACACTTGCTTGCAGCCTCAGTCTTATTTGTCGACGAAGCTTCTACATTTCCGTAGAATCAAATTTTCAACGTCGATATCAGACCAAATATTTAGGAGTATTTGAAATAAATTGAAACTTCATATAGCATCTTTGTTCTTAAACAATTTATCAAGTCAGCTGTTGGTTGTGTCGAACTAATTTTCGATATAATTTCGAAACGTAATTATACTTTCGATAATCTCGCGAAATGATTTTTGACATGCAAAACGAAAGAAAGGCTGTTGCCAACAGAATGGCTAAAGAAGTATCGCGTCGTACGTTGAAACAAACCAAGTCGAAGAAACAAAATAATCTTCTGACGAAATTCCTCGAAATATTAAGAAATCCTCTCCGCGAATAGATCCGTATTGAATACACGTGTTCATTCCGTTTGATTTCACCGAAAATTCAAAGTAGAAGAGGAAGCAGCTCTTAACCAACATCCTCCTGCCTTCGACCTCGCACCCTGTACACATTTCTCGTTTCCACCAACAGATACGTATCGTTCAACGAGAAAATATTAATAGAGGCGAAAAGGGGGGAGGGAGAACGCGAGGAGACTTAAGCGGCGGTATCTCGACGATTTGATATCGAGGAGACGCACGGGTCCGGGGTTCGATGCAATCGTGCGCGAAATGCGCGCTGCGTCTGGCAGTTGGTTAAATCGTTGTAGCCCGATGGAAATAGGAAGGGGAGGGAGGGAGAGAAAAAAGAAGAGAGGAAAAGAAAAGGAGCGAGAGATAGGTATGAAAGGGGATAACGGTGGGAAAGAAAATCGCGGGAGCGACGTGGCAAAGGAAACGAGGGAAAAGTGGCGGGACCGTCTTCTGCGTTTCAATATTTCAGAATCTTTTTGCTCTACTTCTCTCTCTATCTTCTTCTGTCTCTCCTCTTAGCCACGCGACGATTCTCTTCGAATATAGCGGACGGTCGTAATGCAGGTGACAATTGGAGCGTGTCAATGCTCCATTCCGAGATTCCAATAATAGAACGAAAAGGAACCTTCCCTCGGCGCGTCGGTCTTTCTTCTCTATCCGAAAAACCGCCCCCTCCGAATTACGTTATGCATGCTGCATGTCGTACGCGTTCCCTATCTCGCTGATAAAGATTCGCCATCTCGTCTCGTCTCGGGCGTGGATCTGGATCCGAGGGAATCGTTGAAGGAAAGTCCGAACAGAGAGACTTGTCGACTGCCTGTCGACGCGGAATCACCGGGATCCCATTTCATTTTCTGTGAAACTGAAGTCTGCCTCTCTTTCTCGCTGTTGGCGGGGCCGAGTTTATTTTTACGTCGAACGAGATTTACTTTTCGGCGGGAACGGAGACGAGACGGGGATATTGATTGTTGAAACTTGACAGTGATACCGAAAGTGGCAGACGGATTTACAGCTTGCTTCTTTAAATCAAGGAAGAAAGAACTTTGGCGGAAGAGCGTGTGAAACAAATTTGAAACAGATTTTATTACGGTCGCGATCTCCTCAATATTAGAAAACTATGCTTCATACTTCACTAATAAAGAAAATCTAACAAAGTGTTACAAGCTTGCAAGGTGTAATAGATTTTCAACATCTCATCGAATCATTCTCACACATTTATCATAAATATTTCACTACGAATCTTAGATTCTTCTCAACCAGCAAAAATTGCTTATTCCACAGTTCCTTTATCTCAGTGGTGTATCTCCGACCAATTCCAAAGATTCAAGCTCGGTTCATAATCCGACTAAAAACGATTGCTCACGATTGAAACTTTATTAAACAAATCCGTTAAGATCGCAGAATGCACGTTTCTCGTTTGAAAGAGCTGCCAGATTCGAACAGTCTATCGTCCGCGAATCCCACGATGACAAAGAAGATGAAATGGACGTATTTAAGTTAAATTCGACATCGAACGAGCCGTATGATCCTTCGTTTCGCGTAACATCCGCCGGTCTAAAACCAACGATCGTTGAGAAAAGTTTCGCGCGCGGTGGCTGGTCGACTTTCGGCGGCGGAGTTTTCGAAAGTTGTAACGACGCGCGAAACCCTATTCTGATAGCGGTATTGCGAGGCAGATACTGAGGGCCGGTTGCTCATTCCCAAAAGACGCTGCCTTTGGAGTTTCTTTGGCCGATTAAAACTCAGCTGCCCTCGCAGCAACAGAGAGGGAAAGATATTTCGTGCCCAACGCCGGAAAGCGAGAATCCTTCGTGAAAGACACGATATTTTCACGAGAGCTCGCATCGAGCTCTCGCACCGTGGGGAAAACTTTTCGACATGCTTCGACGGATGCGAGAATCTTCTTCTTTTTCCATCATTTTTTTTTTTTTTTTACAACTCTTCCGCGTCCCTTGCTTGTCGGAAACACGTGTTTGCGCCGCATTTTCAGAGCGTTCACTTCTGTTTCTGATGATTCTCCGGTTCTCTTC
The DNA here is from genome assembly GCA_036937485.2 of Tetragonisca angustula. NCBI lineage: Eukaryota > Metazoa > Arthropoda > Insecta > Hymenoptera > Apidae > Tetragonisca > Tetragonisca angustula. The sequence goes on from JAWNGG020000304.1 coordinate 45,872, forward strand.
CTCCACTTGAGAAGAAATCTCTCTTTTTTTTCAGTGGAATATTCTTTTTAAGCAAGAGCAACGAAAAAAAAAAAATAAAATATTCCTTTGACAGATTTGAGACCAACGACTCACAATGTTTGACGATGTTCTTACAGTAAAAATTAACGCAGACTAAATTTTCGTTGAAGTGAGATAAGCATATTTTAATATGATTTCTGTTAAGAAAAAAAAAAAAATCATCAGTTAAACGAAATCATTTTTCACGTGGCTTACAGTACGTTTATACATTTATTTTGACACGACGTTAGAAACAAGCCATATAAAATTTAAAGCTTCAAAAAAGATTTGACAATATATCCATCGATAGAATAATCTTTTAGATTGCAATCAAAGAACTGAGTAATCACCGAACTGTTGTCTCTCTTTCTCTCTCGAATATATCAAAAAAGCATTCGAAATGAAAATTTAGAAAATAAAAAAACCAAAAGACCCTCCTCTGAAATCCATAATACACAAACACGCGCGAGGAATCTCTTTCATCTCACGAGGCATCGCGTCTCTCTCATTCGCACGTCCAAAAAAAAAAAAAAAAAAAAAAAAAGAAGAAAGAACGTCCACACACCAGCAACAGAATCGTTGCTTTTATCCCTTGACTCGTCATCTCCGTGGATCGTCCCCTCTCCTCTTAGCAGGCATCCGCGAGGGAGGAAGCGCACGCAGAGAATCGCCGATAATACGTTGCAACGTCGCGACGCTGCACCCGTGACTCGCGCTCCACGAATTTATCGATCGCGGCCACGCAATTACTAATCAAGAACCAGTAACGCGGAACTTTACCGTGGAAATCAATCTCGGCTTTCCGCTCGACTACGCGCGGCCCACCGATTCCACGCTAGTTTACGGGCAAACTACCACAGTGAGAGAAACGCAGAGAGTGCACGAGAGAGAGAGAGAGAGAGAGAGAGGAGAAGGCGATCTTACGAGTTAGGTTGACGCGTTGCGCGCAATGGAGAACCCGAGCACGGAAACCGAACCGAGTGGTGGAAACAGCTTCGAAACTATTCCGGAGCGATCCGCGCGAGCGTTCGCAAGTTGCGAATTGAAGCGACTGTTGCAACTATTCGGAGCAATGGGTGCGGCTTCGGTTGCATACGTGGGCGAGTTAGAACCCAGGCCAGCCGGGTTTACCGCGCGTCATGCGAGTTGGCCCGGCCGTGAAACGCGAATTTCGCTACACCGGAAACGACCGATCCCGCACTACCACCGACTTGCCGACCGTCTGATGCCACGGCGGCAGCGAGGATTACGTCAAACTGGCATAACGTATCCGGCACGCCGACTGTTGAGACTCGAACTTCGCCAAACTTCCCGGGACTTGGACGGAGATTCTCCTTGTCCAGCGAAGAGGAAAGCCTCGGGTAATTGCATCCACGATGCCTGGGCCCTGACCGCCAACCCAAGGCACACGGGATTCCAGGCTTCGTTAAGTCGAGACTTTGCCCGCTCGGTTTTCGTCCATCGCGATTACACCGTCTCCGACGAAAATCGGCGACTCTTCCGTGATGTTCTGCTCTTTTGTTGAAAGCGACGCGGAAAGATTTCAAAATCATCGGTCGGTGATTGGGACTTGTATCCTTTCGACTAACTGCAAGAATCGACCGAGCTTGCTCTGATTGTAAAATTACGTTGAATGTCAAAAATAAACGTGCACTGGAAAATTATGTTTTGAATAATATCCGTGGAAATATCCAGGGTTATTAACTGACAGTTAAGTATTTTATTCTTGGTTGTTCAATTTAATGGCAATCCCTTTCTTGTCAAAAATTCCTGAGAAGAGATACGATACGGTAACACGTTTTCTACGAGCATCTTTCCACGATTTGAAGAATATTACGTAGTATGGAAATATCGGAGACGTTGAAATGTTGTCTCTTGATATTTTTTGGTTCTGACAAGTTCTTTTCGTTTCCAATTACGTTAAATTGTATACAGTTGTATATCGCTAAACTTGCTAAAAATTATGTACCCACAATTTGAATACTTTTTAAAAGTTATATAAATACATGTATTATTTGCCTCATTGTATCTTTAGATTTCACGTAAATGCATGAAAATCCGCATGAATATGAACACGTATGAATAACTAATGAAACGTAATTAATAACTATTACGATACAGCATATGCCATATGCGTTACGTTTAATCCACTAAACTGACTAACGTAGCGTTAACACAATATTCAGTTCTTTCCAATCTGTTCTATTCACAATTGGAACTATGGAAAAGAAAAATTTATATCTTCACCATATCAATTCTATAATTTTAGAAAATTTGAACAAATTGAAATATCATGATGTATCGTCGATTCGCCTTTAGTGAGCTGAAACTAAAATATGAAAGACAAGGCAGTCGAATCACAAAATCACCAAATTCGCATAGAGATCGTATCCAAAAGAGAAAAAGTGAGAAACGAACAGAGAATAAAGATAAAAATAATTTCCAATATATGTTGCATTCGTTTGTTTGCTCTACTGTTTGGATGAGTAACCTGTCTTCTTTTCTGCTCATATTTTCGAGAACCGAAAATACGTAGACACGTTACGAATTTAGGTTTGTTTATTGGCGTTGCAGCGCGAAGAGTTTTCTGACAGTAAATTAACGACGGAGAAACACGTTGCCTTGAATGTTTAACGGAGCCTTTATTAATTGGTAGTCGAAAGAAGTTTCTTTGCCTTTAAATATAAAGTCACTGAGTCAGCGTGTTCCAAAGAGAGACAGAGAGAGAGAGAGAGAAAAAGAAAAATTTAATAAAAGATGCTGGATTTCTAGTCGCGTACGAACGTTGACACGTAATGCTTCGACATGACAAATGGTCCCGCGCATTGACGTACGAGCTGCTTATTGAATAATTCAGACAAAAATTAAACGCGGTTGTGTATTAAAAGCGGGAAGTTGACGAGTACGGATTTAGCTTGTTCTTCCTTTGGCGGTTTCCACGAATGTTCCTTTATACGTGCTATCGATATTACGAATTCCAACGACGTCCATCAAGTAAAATCACCGCTGAGACATTAATATTCAAGTGATTATCTCGTCAGCATTTGTTCAAATCTTCAAGCAACAAGATGCTATTCCCGCCGCTAAATCAAACATTGAACAGTTGCGACAGATTTTGCATTCAAATAGCTTTGGGTTTCTACACGCACAAGCTGGAAATTTCCAGGATCTCTCTTAACGTTCCTTTCGCGGTTAACATTGCAGCGTTCCTCTGCGTTCGTATTTCCCTAACGTTCAAAAATATTTCATTTCTGAAATTTTAAATTTCGAATTTTCAAGTTTGAACAATACCTGTGAAAGTTCTTGTCGATAAACTGCAGATATTTATTCAACTTGTAAGAAACGTTAAAGTACCTCCTACATAACAACTTTTCACCGAAATTCTACTTTTTCCTAATTACATTCTCTGAAAACTATGAATTTACATAAAAATCTGCAGTCTCTTCGTTGGTATGCACGACTTTCAATTAAATTTTCTTTTTCCATCTGTCTTCAAAGTCAGTCGCTCTTCCCTTTTCAAAATGAGTGTAAGATCAAAATTTGGAGGAAAGTAAAGTCTTTGGTCGCGCAACGCTGACTGTCATACAAAAAACGCGTGTCTCGCGTCATCATCCATGCTTTCCCTCCCCCCCCCCCCCCCCAACAGAAAAGAACGATCGTTCGAACGACTCTATAAAGCTCGCTGGGCGCGACTTTCCCCGGGGGCCGCCTCGAATCTTCCCGATCGCCGACGGTGCACAAACGACAGGGAAGAGAGAGAGAGAGAGAGAGAGAGAGAGAGAGAGAGAGATTCAATGAACGATCGAAGAAGCTGGACGCGCGTCCCTTTGACGCGTGTGTTCACGCATGAGTAGGCAACTCCTTCTTTTGGACCATCGCCGGTAGGCAATCAAGAAGGACCGGTGGAAGCGGTCCTGGCCGATGCAGGAACACATACGTCCCACCCAGCAGCAATGTGCCAGCAATTTATGACAAGGTACACGCGCCAACACACACCCATGCACCTGTACCATACACTTGACCGACTATATAGACCCTCGTCTTCTCCCGTGTGTGTAAATACATCCATGTATGCACTTATATCCGCGTTCGTCTTTGCGTTTTCGCGTGTGTACGTGTGTAGACGTGTGTAGGCGGAGGCGAAGCTACGGAACCGTGGCTTGCCTCTGCCTTATAGGTGCTCCTTCCCTGTCCTCTCACCCTGCAATCCTCCCCCGCGTAAGGGTGGAGCTCACGAAGAGAAAATCCTTTGGCCAGCCAAGCTTGGATAATCGCGCCTCCGAGCTATAGTCGCGCCTCTTCGCCGAGGAGAGGCTAGCACGGCAGAGAGAAGACACGCTTTGCTGCAATTGCACCGGCTGCCCATCCGCGTGGAAATCATAGCTCGCTGCGGGACTCGAAATTGTCCGGAAACGCTCGGATTCTTCTTTCACCAGGGGTTGATGGTGGCGTTGCCGGTGCTGATGGCGGTGGTGACGGTGGCGGTGACAAAGACGACGATGGCGTGGATAAAGGAGAGAGAGAGAGAGAGAGAGAGAGAAGAGGAGGGTTCAACTTCTTCGGGGATTTGAACGCAAAGGGCACGGTACCATCGACAACGATCTCTCCTCTCTCTTTGTAATTCCGCAAGCAGCTCAGGGCTGGTGGCTCGTTGTTCCGCTTCGTGTCATCCTAGCGTCGATTCTGAGTCGTTCCAATCGGAATCGGATCTGGGTTAGAAAGCATCGTCGAACGACCTTGAACGAACGACGGTCGTGACGAGGAATGACGATTATCCGAGAAACAATCTCGGTGATTCGAGGAACGATCCGAGACTCCTTTTATATTGCCATCCACGTATGTTTCGTGATATAGGACGTGCAGGAGAACATTCCGGCGAATTAAACTCTGCATTTTAGAGCCAATTTCTGTTGAAAGAGTTTTCTTAGATAGTTACGTCGTTATATTTCATTTGACTCAGCTTCGATTTCATCGATTACCGACGATGTCTAGATTGTAGATCTAGACTCCAGATTTCAAGAATACGTAGATTACTGTACAATCTTCCAACCTTCGTCGTACAATGGAGTTCCCTTTCATTATCACATTTCCCAAAGTCACAAATAAATATTCGCAGTTGTCAAGTAACTAAACGACAACGAAGCGAAATCTTCCTCGAAACCCACCGTCGAGCAGTCAAAGGTCGTACTCGGCTGTATCGTTTCGCGATCGTGAGACTCCGGAACGCGACGGAGAGGCAACGTAAGAGAAGATAAGATCCATAGCCCGTCGTCGGTGTCCCGTTGATTGCGTCCGAGCAGCCCGCTGTTCGCGCATCGTTCACAGAAAATCCGACGATAATCCCCTTAGGGGTCAGAGACCGGCTATGGAAGTGCCATATTGTGAAATCTGCCGGAGAGCAGTAATGTTCGAGGTTTGAGGTTCACAGACTCGTCCGACGTTGGATGGTATTAGATGTCATCGCGAGAGAGATTACGCGCCGCTTTGAAAGAGCTTTCGCCATCCTTCTTTCACTCGTCTCTCTCTCTCTCTCTCTCTCTCTCTCTCTTTCTTCTCCAGAGGTACACCGCTATTTCACCTATTCCTTTCCACGGTGTCGGCCGTTTGCCGGCGACGTGCGACGCGACTTTTCCCTCTTTTTCACGGCTGGTATCCTCCCCTGCCATCCCCCCTCTCGCTCTCTCTCTCTGTCACTCCCCTTCCCACTCCTCGAGGCGGCGGGTAGACCCCTGTGGCATCGAAGGGAGCCAGCTTTCATATCCCATTTGCCCCTATTTTTCATAAGCGATATTAGAATCTATCACCGAGACCCCGGCAGGCACTCCAACTGGAGAGCCAGAGGGGGACGGGAAACGAATCAAGGGCCGCACGGTTAGAAGGAAGAGGTACGGATACCGTTAAAAAAGATAGAGAGACGGCCGATTATCGGACGGGTGGGGCACTTCGATCGCTGACGATTATCGACTCCATTCAACCAACCCGACGTGAATAGATCTAGCCTCGCGACAGCCCAGACCCCTTTCCATTCGTATTCCGTCTTGCTTCCTTGCTCTTGTTTCCATCCCGTTTTCCTACGAAGAACAGGCGAAACTTTACCCCCCCCCCTATATATATATATATATATATATATATATATAGGCGTCTAGCAGCCTGATATTTCATTTATCTTGAACGTTGAATCCTGGTGCGTCGTGTCGTTCGATTCAGGGATTGATACATCGCCTCTGTTTGATCTGTAGATACACTTTAAATGCGCGTGGATGTCTGCTGAGAAAATTTCTTGATACGACACGATAAATTGCACGTCCAAGTTTATATTTTCCGTTTCGACGAGCTCCTCTTCATTTCTCATGTATAAATTTGTCAAATTTTTAAATGAATGGTTACGACTTTATTCTCCGACCACGCTATATAATTCGTTGTATACAGTTTCAGTCACGCTAAGAACAATAGTCAATTTCGTACGAAACTTCGCTGAGATTCCGTGGTACTTTGAAAGTGGTATCACATTACGAACTCTTTCGACGAAGCGACTCGGACGAAATGTCGTATCAATCATCCACGAACGTCCACAGTAGCCACAGTGTACAAATTACTGGCGTTGAAAGAGAAACCCCGTACAATCGGGTGAATCTCGAAACGAAAGCCTCGATAGCGCTGCTCGTTTCGCTCGCAACGATTTATTCATACGGCCGTTTATCTCTCAATCTAGCGCTATCGTTACGCTAAAGACGGAAACGTGGGGTGCCGCGCGAGACATTCGGAACGACCTTCGGCTGGGCTCGAAAGAAAGCGCACGATAACAGATGGTGTTATGCAAATTTCAAAGGCGGCCCTGGTTTTCCTTCCCTCCTCCCTTCTCCACTCGTTTCCCTACCATTTCTTTTCTCTCTCTCTCTTTCTCTCGCTTTTTACACAATACCCCCGTTCAGCTTCTAATCGAGCCACGATGAATTTACATTTTTCGTATTTTCCCACCGCGAGCGAAATTCTTCCGGTCGTTTGTACACGCGGTACGCGCGCCGGATGTAAATGCCCGCCGTTTCGATTCCTGGCACGCGTCCCCTTCCTTTATTCTTTATGTTAATCGCACCTGAATGGAAGCTCCGCGTAACACGGCCCCGCGAAGATCTCGAGAGCGATTGTTATGCCCGGCGCGAGCCACTCTGGAACTCGAAGGCTGTTGCGTTTTTACCCTCCCTCGTGGAATTTTCCCGCGTCTATTGATAATACGTATCTACGACCAATGTCTTCGAGTTCTGGTCCAATTCCGGGGGACGATTCGATGAAATTGTTACACATCATCTGATACATAACTACGTACGTACTCGTCTGATAAAAGAGGAAAATTTATATCGCGCGATTAAACGACGATGACAAACTTCTCGATAATATAATCGATGTAAAGAAATTTTTTCCACTTTGTACTTTGTTACTTGAATTGTTGGATGCTGCGAATGTTTATGCATTTTCGTATTTTTTGCGAACCTAACTGAAGGAAGGAAATTTGAATTTTCGTTATATAGAAATTTATAAACATCGCATCCATCCTCTAGTTTCTCCAAAAGTTACTGGCAGATTGTCGATCATTCGATTCTCAGACACCGCCAAAATTACCCGTTGAACCAATTTGAAGCTTCTCGTTACAAAACGTATCGATTAAAATGCCGTGATCTCGATGTTCGATCGGCGAAAAACACGGAGGAATTTTCCTACGGTGACGGGGGGCGTCGTTGGGGTTAAGAACGTCGCGCGTTAACGTTGAATCACGCAATCACCGTCGTGATTAACGGTCCGATTGATCGGCGGCGTCAAATTAATGTTATTTATCTTCGACTGCACCGACGTTGGCGCATCGGTGTCGCGCGCGCGTATTACCGTAATTACTAATTATAGTTTCGACTCGTTAATTACCCGGTGCGCGATCCGCGCGAGCGAAACACGCCAGTATTATTGACTCGCTAAACAGAGAACAGTCTCGACCATATTTTCAGCATATTTGCGCGGGGGCGGTGAACTTGCGTGTCACACACACGCACACACACACACACACACACACGCATATCGCACGAGCCGCGAATGCACAACGAAATTTCGCCCGCGGACGAAGCACGACGTCAGCAGTCCTCTGGCGCGAACGCGAGCTCGCGTTTTAACGATTACCGGTGATTAAACAGCAATTACCGTCCCACGGGTATCGAATTATTGTATATGCGGGGGGAGAGGAAACCCGGCTCGTTCTACCCCTCTTCTTTCGAGAAAATCAGGAATTTCACTCACCTCTGTGCCTGTTGGTTTGCTTATCGAACATCAGCATGGCATCCTCGATCTGTAATTGCAAATAAAAAGAACGTCGGTTAGTTGCGTTGCTCTTCGAGGCCGGGATTAATTAATAAATATTAATTTGCGTAGAGCGAAATCTGGTGGCGGGTCTGCTTGAAATTTGTTGCAAAACGAACGTTGTTATTTACGGGAATATTGTGAACGAGATATATCGAAAATAAAATACGAAATAAAGTGACGATGCTGTGGACATCATTTTTTACATTCACTTTTGATTTTGCGAAAATATGCTCGATTGTCAATTACTGATTTCTGAAACGAAACGTTAGTTGATCCTGAATCAATCACATGTTTGATTACATTGTTTGGAAGATATTTCAATAGACTTGAAATTAAAGAAAGAAAGAAATAATAAAGGCGGGAAGCATTGAACTTGTGAGAAATGTTCCGCCGGTATATTAAAATACGTATATCATTCGAGGGACGGAAATTGTCACGGTTACATTTCCGCAGATTTCAGAAACAAAAGCGCGTGATCGCGTTATAAACAACCGTGATAAATGTACGACTTGAAAATAAAAAGTACAAGCGAGGCGCAACAAGACGTCATAAATTAATAGCGACCCTTTCTCGGTGTTGCTAAAAAAAAAAAAAAAACAACCCCTTCTACGCTCGCGAGTCTACAGTGGCTCGACGTCATGGATCGTAAACAACTCCGTGGAAACAGGGTACCAAAACTCGAAGTGCCGCGACGAAATTTTCAAAAGCGGTCAGCTATCTTTATCCAGAAGGAGAATATTGAAATCGTACGAGGATAAATAAAGACCTTCTCGTTCCTGCAAGCTACTGTTGAATTAACTAACTGTCGACATTAAGGCCATTCGGTTTCAACACAAATAAAATAAAATAATCTTGAAAGTAGTACATAGCTATATCAAGCGTCTTCTCTCCTTCTCTCCAAAACAATTCTTACTCAATTACTCATTTACTCAATCTGTTGAATTAATCAACTATCTACAACTACTAAATAATCACTCTCGTTGAATTTCCACGGTCTTGATCGCGTTTCGTTATTCCGACAGCTAAGAGAAAAGAAAAAAAAAAAATTCCGACCTTTCACGGATCGAGCGTTAACCTAACCATCTCGAGTGACCAGGCATCGGGGGTGGTGGTGGGACGAGGCCCCTTGGAATCGGAGATAGGATCGCTTGTATTCTTCCCGGAAGTACATGTGTGCCGTAAAGCACAGCTGGACCGAGATTTACGAAGCACGCCGAGAAAGGCGTAGCAAGGGGATTGAGAATAGCGGGAGTTGTAGCAGGTTGGGGCGTGCGGGGGTGTGTTGTCGGTAAACCAAAGTGCGCAAGAGAGAGGAAGAGAGCGAAGAGAGAGATAGATAGAGAGAGAGAGAGAGAGAGAGAGAGGCACAGGAGGCGGAAAGGCGACGCGGCTAGTAGGATTTATGGGACAGGAGAAACAATAGGGATTACCTTTACCCCCTGCCGCCCTCGGAGCCAGTCTCGCTGCTTTGTTCCTTCCCACTCCTCGCTGCGAAAGGACCGCAAGCACGAAACGATAGAAGTAGCGGCCATGCGCTCAACGGTAGCACGTGAGAACGAGATTCGAGAGTTATTCGACCAAGACAGAGAGAGAGAGAGAGAGAGAGAGAGAAGGGGGGGGTCAGAACGCGCGCGCGATGGAATCAAAGGCCGAGGAAGAAGGGACGAGGGAAAAAACTGCGGTGCACGCGGCGTCGTACAGGCGAGGGTAAATATTAGATTATGCGATTAACATTCGATGGACTTCGCCGGCGAACGCGAGGGGACGGTTTCATCCCGTTTGCATCTGTCAACGCGGGGTAATTCCGTTTACCGGTTTTACGTAATTTACGCTCGGCGAAAGTAACATCGGAGGGGCGTGTCGCTGGATCAGGGCAACGCGTCCGTTGATTCAGAATCGCCTCGCGAAAATATCGGCCGATCGAGATGATATAAAAGTAAAGCGAACGGGAGCGTGTGCGGAAGTGTGTGGGTGTGTGTATCTGTCGTAGTTCTCCTTTCTCTCGTTAGAATATCCAGCGAGAGGGTTGAAATTAATCGAGCGGAATGGTAGGAATTTCGCGGAGAAATTTGCGTGAAATTTCTGTTGCTCTCGTTATTGGGTGTTCCGCGTGCGTTCGGTGATAATTATCGAATATTCTAAGCCAAGCTATCCTCGTTGGTGGCAGTGGGTTTGTTTTAACGCTCGGGAACGGCGGAGTGACGAACACGCGAGTTATAACGGAGTTTAAAAATGCGCAGAATGTACGTGAAATACAGTCATGTAGTATAATGCAATTGTAAAATAATCTAACTCCTATTTTCTTTTGTTTAACCATACTCTGACGAAAATATAAAAGTCCCCGATCTACTGGCAATTCGTAGTCAATTTACTGTTAAATATAAAGTTCGAAAATTTATACGATGGAACTGGGTCGGAAGAAAACGTACGTTGGAACCATCGAGACTTTCTCTCGGCACGCGATCCGCTGGAAACTCTGATCACGTGGTTGAAGATTGATATCAAAACATTCATTCGAGTCTCATCCAGCTTTTAGACCTGGGCATTCTCGAGGCGAAGGTTTGTTTGAATATCGTTAACTGTTTTCGTGGACGCGACACAGAAACCGGGGAGGGTTTCTGCGGACGAAAAACCAGACCAGCAGCTTGCTCCTAACGAGAGAGCAGTCACGTGTAAGGTTCGCAAACGCAGCGGCGTCTTCAATGAAGAATGACTCAAAGCCTGATCGTTTTATCCTTTATTTCATCTCTTTTTGAGAGAGAGAGAGAGAGAGAGAAGAGAGGATAACGACGGCGAATCGATTCTTTAGAAACGGGCGCAAAGCACCGGTGCATACCACGGAGATGATGATTATTCATCGAAATAATTCGCGAAAGTCGCACGAAAGTCGCCAAAGAATTGAGTCCCTTAGACGACATTCGTCCTGTTTTTCACTTTCAAAAGAACGAGTAATATTATACGACGAAAGGAGGAACGATGAATGACGGTGAAGAAAGAGAGACGGAGAGTAAAGCTTTTAATAAAAACAGAAGAGGCATCGCAGCGTGAGGGAAGACTGACACCAGGGACCCCTTCGCCATTGCCAAGTCTTTGCCTTATCCGCCGTTTTTCACAAAGTATACGTCTTTCCCATTATTTTTCTTCTTGTTTCTCTCGTAACGCACCTTTGTTGCAGCACACTCTGTGCTTCTGCCAGTTGAATCAAAGTCTGAACATTCCACGTTTGATGATCCTGCATTCCTTCGGGAAGACCTCTCTTTTTTTTTTCTTTTCCTTTTCAGCAAGGAGCTTGAGCGAATGGTATCAATTAAAATTTGACGCGTGAATGTAAAAAAACGTGTGCTGGGAATTATACCGAATGATATAATCGACCGAGGGTTTCAGCGCAAGTGACTCGCGAGTGGGCTCGACTCACGTTACAGGTAAAAATAGACGTTTGAATAATCGATAGACGTTGGACGCGAAGCGAGGGGCGGGACACGAGAAAAGGATGATTCGATCTCTCTTGAAGCAGAGACAATGATACAATTCAATCTAATGAAGGCCGAGATACCGCGGCGAGAGTGAAAAACGGAAGGCTAGGTTAAGACAAATGGCAGCAACGTGGAATAAATAAGAAAACGTATGCAATACAGCTTACACTGCTCGTTTACGAGTCCTTTTGGACACGTACATACATATGCGTACGTATAAGATATACTTATAAATGGCACAATGCTTAATCCGATTTTGGTCTCTGCCTTTATTTCAGCCATATACAGTATTAAATCATCTCAAGTAGAATATTTATCTAAATACCTCACTCCCAAAAGAGATTTCGCAATTAGGACACACTGATGGAACCTAATACTGATCGGTATAAATAAATAATAAAATATTTGAACATGGATGAAAATTTATCCAGCATTGACTATCCATATGTGTTTCTAGCCATATTCTAAAAATTTGATGTGTCAATTATTCGTTCGGAGATAAATTATGCTCCTTATTTAAATTTCAATGAAGCAGATCATGCCATTTAATGCAGTAACAATGAAATCTATTTGAACAGACGGCTGAATAAAAGTAGAACATAAAAGATGTATTAAATAAATCGTTCGATAATTATATTCGAAGGCAATAAATCTCCATATAAAATATAATCTCTCTCTCTCTCTCTCTCTCTCTCTCTTTCTCAAGCAGAGAACCTATCGGATTTAAAATATTAAAAGAATCAAGAATTTCGCGGTCTCGCTGAAACCCCTTTTTATACGGGCGTAATTAAAAATAAACACTCGAAATGAGACAATATAAATTCTTAAAAGATCCGACGATGCCTCGGGTTGATCTCTTTGATCATTCCAGTATCTGGTCGGTCGCTCCGGTATTCCGTTAAACAAAGAAGATTGTACCATATTTTCCCGGCGCGGAATTATTTCAACTTTTCTGCTCTTTTGCCTCATCCCGGTCCGCGTAATATCCTTAGGGCAAGAATGGCGAAAACCCTTGCCGATATACTTTGATACCAGTTGTTATACCAGTTGTTCGACGACGATCACTCTCTCTCTCCCCCTCCTCTCAGCTTCGACTCGTTGAATCGATATTAATCTTCCTCTCGGACTGTTTCCCGCGTCTCTTTGCGACCAAGTTATTGCATTCTCGTTTAAGCAACAATTGCAGGAAACATCTGCTCGATTTCACATTTCGATAGATTTAGGTATATTTGATGGATCAATTATCGAGCTACCGTTAGAGAACGAGCGTCAAAAACCGTGAGAAAAAATCCTCGTGGGGATATTAATTTTCATGGAGCTTAGCGAGCGCACACGTGTAAAATACTGAAGGTTTATTTTCGAGAAACGAGGATGCGCGCAATGTTCGAAAGCGATCTCGTTCGAGGTTCTTCTCGCGAAATGATTTCATTGGTAATTAAATTGAATAAAGTAATGAGTAACGAACAGTTGAACACAAAGAGACTGCATTGCCGCGACGTGATTATTTCCAATATTCACAACAGGAAGCGTATATTCTTAATTAATATTTTCTAAATAATAACAATTAAACGTACTCTCACGATGAAACTCGCGCAATGAAACACATTCAAATAATTACCATTATTAAACACATCCTTATTTATATTTTCTAAATAATTACAAACAAACAAATTGTACGAACAGCGTAAATTATTGATCGTTGATGCAAGTTTAAATATTTCAAAATTTCTACCTCCTACGACTTCTCCCGTGAAACAGATTCATTCGGTTAAAATCCACCCCTATTGCACAAACGGCGAATGAATCAATAACGCGAAGTAATGAAATTCGTAGCGTCGCCGTAATTTCACCGAGGTTTCCACGTTTCACGTACAGTCGATTCACAAACGAACAATATCGAAAGGTTATAGAAGGAACAACAGCGGAAAGACACGAGGCAGGGTTGTTGTCCCTAAGGAGCAATCGACTTCTGGTGAGTGGGCGAGATGTACCTTATTACAAGTTCGATTCTAGTGGTGTTACAGCTCTCGGTGGACCGTGTTGTAGATTGCTGTCTTACGAGTCCTGCCCTTTCTGCTACCCGTCGTTCCCCTTTTCGCGCAGAGATATACACGTACGTACGTACGTACGTACGTACGTACACACACACACACACACACACCTCGTATCATTTCCCGCGGCACCTTTCTTCCTTCCGTCGCTCTAGCTGGCTCCTCTTGTTTGGCGAACTAATTTAAAAGGGCGGGCGGGTCGGAACTGGGTCAAGAGTGTACCCTTTACGCGGACTTTTTACATTTTCGCCTTCACTGACATTTGTAACAAAGTTCTCGGGTGTTAGAGCGCGTTGAGGAAACCGGCGACCTCCACTTACGGGCGCGTAGCCAACGACGTCGTGGAGAATTATTCGTTTCGTGAAATAAGAGACACCGAGCGAGGATACAAGGGAGAATTGTGCTTCACAATGTTCTTCGCACAAATGTTTAATATTTATTCTCGATTTCGCGCGATTCGCGCACGGGCGTGAATACGTTTGGTCGTGTGTTAACATTCGTTACGCGAAATTTATACGATACTTCGCGGAATTTATGAATTTCGAACAAATCTTGGTGCAAGTTATCATTCGATTTATTCTATTTTCACTGTCACGTTAACGTTTTATTGCTGGATTAACTGCACGAGAAGTTTCAGCGGTGGAGTAACAGGAGAGTAAGTAGAAAGAGGCGGTATATAGTCAGACATGCCTCTACCGTGTTAGTGACAATAGCGTACAAGAAAATCTTCGTGTGACAATTTATAACAATCCAGGGACGTGAAAACGTTGTGTTGACAGCTCGTGACGATTCTATATTGTTTAAATATTTATTTATTATCTATTGTTTAAATAAATATAGATAACTGCAGAATGTTGCTACCGATTAATCTAAAGTGCAAGCAGTGAAGTGCGAGTGGTAACATAGCAGTTTAAATCTTTACAAAATTTCCTATTTTCCTTTCTCTATGCATTCACGTACGTATATTTCTGATACAAGTATTATAAATTCGACTGAATTCGGTAGACGTATACTCCAGAAATTGAAAGAAATATAGCGTGTTCATTCGTCCGGCCGAAAATGTTCCCATTTAAATCCCCGCCGTTCAAGAAGCCGATGCGTCGACGGGATAACCTAATGCGATAATCGATTCCCGCAGGAAGACCGTAATTGCATTTACGGAGACGAACGAAGCATTCTAAAATAAACACCATTGGCGGAGGAGTGCGCGCGAGCTCGCCCTGGCGTCTCGTGAAAGGTTTCCCGCTCTTTTCTCCTTTTTTTTTCTTTCATTCTTTCTCTCTCTCTCTCTCCCCCTCTCTCTCTCTTTCATTCCTTGCACCGGTAGCTCGTAAAACGACGTGGATTTAAACGAAACGATACCGATTTACCCCTCCGGTAACAGAAGCGCCGCTATACAAGCAGCTCTAGGATTTCCAGAGAATGCTCCCTTTCCTTCCACTCTCTCTCTCTCTCTCTCTCTCTCTCTTTCTGTCTTTCCTTCTCCCTCTTGCCTTCTTCCTTTCCTACTCGCTCGTTTCCTGTTTCGTTCACTTTCTCCTTTCGTTCTCGCCCCCTCAGCTTGGGTGTTCCCTTTACGGACGATCGAGGGTAAAAGCGAACCAACAGCCAGGGACTTCGATGAGTTTCCCTTTTTTTTTCTCTTCTTCTTTCCTTTTTTTTTTTTTTTGTTTTTTTTTCTTTTACCCCGGCCATTTCGCGTTCCACGTCGCGCCCTATCGCAACCGACGCTCCTCTGCCCTTGCAGATTTAGTATGCAGCGAGCTGTATTAAATCCTCGCCCGTTCGACGGATTTCGAACTCCCCACGCTTTCCAGCCTTGTTTCTGATTCCGGCGCGCGTTCCACCCGCGAGAAAGCTCGTCGATATGCTTTTCATTTCACGGATTCTTCGCTCGTTCGTTTTCAACGTTTCTAAAGGCGCGTTCGCGAGCGTCGAGCGATAGTGTTTCTCTCTTTGCTGTAACGCGTGACGATTTCACGATTGGCTCGTCTGCGATCGTACTGGTTCATTTTTACGGATTTATCGAACGGCCGCGTGTCGCGTGTGGGGTTTTAGAAATTGAACGGGTTCTGATTTCAAAGAAAGGGAAACGAAAGACAGGAGAACAGGGCTGACAATTGTAAATTACTAATAACTCTTTCACGAAATATTATTTTTGGACAAGGCATTTTGCAACATAATATCACTCGTGTGAGAATTCGTACAACACTATACTTTTCGACATGATCAACGGTGTTAAACGAGGGATCAAAGTATCTCGTCAAAGCGTGACAGACGAAAGAGAAGAAGAGTATCATAATTTACCGACTCGACCGTGGTCACGTTGTCAAACTTGCGAAAGCGAATTTCGGAGGAAAAACAGCACTTACCGAATCGCGCGCAATTACTTTACGGAGTGTCAAAGTTTGGTATCCGGAGATGCAGCCTGCACGAGATAGCGCGACGGCAAAGTTGATTCTATTTTCGAAATTGTCCCTTAGCGGCAGCCTGAGACCATGAATGTTACAATGAGTCAGAGCCATGACAGCGAATAATTCCGCTGCAGAACATCAGCTGCGTCGAGTCCCGCGCACAATCAAGCGAATTCGGTTAGCGACACACTTTTGACGTGACTCGTTGATGAAACGGGAATTTCTCTGTCGGCTCCTCTTTGCTCAGGATTATTCGGAACGTTGTTAGATGCTAATAGAATGAAGTCCAGGCTAAACAAAATAGGGACGAGTTATATCGTGTACACGACCAACTTACATCCTAGTCAAACTCCAACTTTCGGATATATACAGCGGCGAATTTGTTTTCGAGAAATTACACAGGCAAACACGTACGTACGTTCAGGGGTTTTGGGACAAAATTGGACAGAAATTAAATAACGTATACTTTGTACAGTATTGTTACACTGTATTAAAGTGTTTCTATAAAAATGTACATACAATTGAACCATTTCATTATTCACGGCAGTTGACGTTGTAGCAATATCTGATTCTGGTAACCAATGATGTTGCCACGTGACCATCGGTATTTAAATAAATTTAAATATATATATAATAAATATAGTATAACCGATCCCTTCTAAAAATTGTTACGAAAAGTGGCCAGTGCGAGTATTAAAAACGAAACGTGTCTTGAAACTTTTGAAGTTTATATCTACGAACGTTAACTCAAAATTTGACTCAATACTGGATCCATCGAGTTTCGTAAAATTTCCTCAAAAGTATCTCAAAAGTTCCATCTTCGCGCGTGATTTTTATTCATAATCGTATTTCTTCTTCTTTCCTTTTTTTTCTTTTTTCTTGCAATAGCACTCGAAGATTCACTTACGATCTTTCGTTGGCACGAAGATCAGGGGTGGGGGACAGATTATTTACGTTAGCTCGTTCAATTACGCGAAGCCTTTGAAGGCCATTAGCGTTAATTGAATAAAGTTTTCATCGAGGTACCATTAAATTAATACCGGTGCAATTAAAACCGGCGGGCCAAGTGTTTCCGTTTCCTCCAGCGAAAACCTCGTGTTATTTCGGTAACCCATTTCGAAATTGCCTCTCTCCTTAATTCGAGTACACGGATTTTGCAATTTCTTTTCCTTTTCCAACCATTTTCATCGATTCTCACCGATTTATTTGCCGACGAATTAAAACCAACGAATCACTTCCAACATCCCGCTCGCTCTCATTTCGCCAAGGTTATACGAGTCTGGCTGGTTTGATTCAAATCAAATTGGATCGTTCCACAGCAATGGAGCTTGTTGTTGATTCATAAACGCCCTCTATTTTTCGTACGCTTCTTTCTTCATTTTGCCCTCGTAAATCGCTCGTACGAATTATAATTGGCCGGTACAATTCGATTGATTGGACGAAACGCGAAATAATGGGGTTGCCGGCGGACACGAAATTCTCGATTCGTTCAATTACGCGCGACGAAGAGGCCAAATATCGCTCGACGAGTTTACTTGGGTATTTTACTGATTTTTCTCTCCTTCCTTCGCTTCTCTCTCTCTCTCTCTTTCTCTCTCTCTCAGTCTCTCTCTTTTCATATATATATATATTTCCTCTCTTCGCTGTCGGTAATAATTAGAAATAATAATTATCGACTGATGAAAGAGCTCGGCTTGTAAGCCGACGACCGAACCGAGCTTGGAATAATAATAAATCACGGCGATAGTAGGGAAAAACCGGCGGCCGGGTTAATTTGAGAGCCGCGCCAATTAGAATTTTTCCGATCGCGTCGGTAAAAACATAATAATCGTGAAGTACGCGACAAAGGACTGAAGGCAGTGTGCGCTGGTGACGCGGTTTTAATGAAATATATATCCCGACCTCCTGGTTAACTGCTATTTCGTTTAATTATACCCCCTCCCCCACCCCCCTCTCTGTCTGCCTCTAATTTTAAGAAGAAGAAGGAAAAAACAAGTCGTACGTATCGCCACTACAAAATAACCAACATTTTTTTCTACCGACGCGAAAAATAAATGTCAACGCGAAATAATAATTATTCTACCGGTAGAGAAAATAAAACTAAATGGGAAATAATGATTATGTCGGACAGGGATCGGATCGAATATCTCGTTTGTGGATCATATGGTGAGAGACACAATGTCGCTAATTTATTTAACTTTTGTAGAATAAATAAAAAATATTACGGATATTAATTGTGCAGAGTACCATTTGTTTCTTGTGCGAAACGTTGCGAATTCATTACATATTACTTGAGCTTGTATCGTCCAACTCGTTCGAATGATTTCCCATTCCGATGATTTCGTTAATTTATTTATATTTCCTTGGTACATTGTACATTCTTTGATTTCTTAGACCAAACGAACGAATGCTCGTTTGTCTGCAATTTCAACTAAATTCGCGTTCACTTATCGTACCAACACTCGGTCCGGTGTAATAAACGACGCGAATGCGAGCACGAATTTGTCCTAAATGCGCTGTAACTCAATAAAAACTATTAGAAATATCATTACGCAAATTTTACAACATGATAATCACGGTCTTTAATAATTTTAATACACGTTTTCATTTATTTGTATTAATATTTCAGCGACCGCTTTGAATTTGCTGAAATATTCATTTTCAACCGCCAACCGACGTAACGTTCGTAAAATCAACGAAAATAGACTCATCACATTTTCCTCGCTTGCTCTTCATTTAACATCCGACCGAGAACCTAGCTCACTCTTCGTACGTGTGTGTGCACATACTTATAACATATTTCCCAGAAAAAAACAAAAAAAGAAAAAAAGCAACGAGACCATGGAAGAAAAGAACGAGAATTCTACATCGTAAATAGTACGTGCGTGTGCACGGAATCCATCTTCCTTTCATCGGTTACGACATTTGAATCCCCCGCCTCGAACACGTTCGCCAAACATCTCGCGCCAGCTCGAGAAAAAAACCCCCAAGGTTTTTGCGCGGGCGAGCGACGCGCACACCGGCGAACGAAAATTCGTCTAGTTGTGGCGCGGATTTAGAAGAGAATTAAATAGAGGCGAGCCCCGGAGAGGGAGCTCTCTCTCTCTCTCTCTCTCTCTCTCGGTTCTCGCCGCTGCGGAAAAAGAAAGTCAATGAGGGGAACAGAGAGGGAGAATGGGGGGGGAGGGCAGCAAGGAAAAGGGCAGAGAAAAAGGATGAAGAAGAAGAAAGCGGCGGCGGGTAGAGACGAAGAGTAGGAATATGGATAGAGGGCGTCTGGCCCACGTTAGGCAGAGGGTGTACGCGCATCTCACATAATTTTCCGCGAAAGTTTCCGGCGCTTCGTGCAGCCATCGTTCAGCTTAAATTCATTTTTGAGTACCAAGCTCGCAGGCTCGGTTTTCCACATCTGCGTGTGCGGAACTCGTTTCGCTTATGCCACCGCGCCGCCCTCTCGTGTCTCGCTCTTCCACCCTTCGTTTCACTTCGTCCTCTCTTTCCCACCTTCGTTTCGCTCTTGTCCTCCATTCCTCTTCCGCCGACTTCATCGGTGCCGCGACTTGAAAGGTAAACTCGGCAGTTTCGCGGTGCTTTTTCATCGGAACACGATTCTTCCTTTCTCTCTCTCTCTCTCTCTCTCTCTCTCCTCTCTCCCTCGGTTGGCAAACGGGAAATAAGAGATCCGAACGCTGGCTCTGGTTACCCAGAACGAGCGGGATCCATCCGGAGCCAAAGTTTCTAAGGAAACGCCGTGGCAACCCCCAATAATTGTTCGAAGTATACAGTTTCGTCGGAATAATTTCGGCGATTCGACCGATTCCCGTCTAGCAAGCGGGGCGGATTAGATTTTATTGTAACGCGATTCTGTCGAGGGCTCGGAACTTTGGAAGAGAAGCATTTCTGAATTATATAGAATTCCATTCGTTTACCATGGGAAATTCCTCTTCGATCGAGGACAGCTTTCATGTACGTAGTTCGATTGAAAAATTCATGTAATTTTCAGTTGTCTGGCTCTAGAAATTTTTGTTCATATTTATTTTTGTTGTTGTTGTTAATGTATTATTGGTCTCTTACTGGTTTTTGACCAACTTCGCAATTTACACTCAAATCTGAACGCGTGATTCAAATTTGACGATCAATCGATGAAATTAATACCGTGGATTGAACGATTGATCGCTCGCGCTGTTCGTTTGAGAGAATGTTTCCACTGAACAACTTTGACATTTCAACCTGTAATTATTAAAACTGAAAACACGAAAAATTTAAAACGAAACCAAAAACTGTACCCCGGAAATATTTCAAACACCGAAACAATTAATTACTGAGTAGCACGAGAACTTTCATGCAATGTCTCCAACGTCATTGAAAGAAATAATCGCCTGTAAATTGAAAACTTTCCACGAGCGTATACATAATTTAGGACAGAGGAAACGCGAGTGAAAACCTCGCGACGGGATACTGATTTCAAGAATTTCAATTGCACGTCCGGCAAACGTCGACAAACATCCGGCGCTCCTTTCGCGGATCTGCGGTATTGTTCAAACAGGCGATAACTCGCTAATTCCGACGACGACGTTTCCTCGGGCCAAGTTCTACCCCGTCTATGTCGACGCGGTTTCCGCGTTCTCTGCGAACATCACGACGAATAATGACGCGGAACGACAAGGGACGAGGCATGGGGCAGCGGTGAGCAAAGAACTTAAGTAGCTCGCAAGGAGATGCGAACGCGGCAGGGTTGATCCGTTTATTCAGCGGCACGTAAGCCGGCTCCAGCTTCTTTGTCGAAGAGAGAGAGAGAGAAAGAGAGAGAGAAGGAGCGGCAAACTTTCACGGAAAATTCGATGTTTCGAGCAAACAAGCCGCCGCTGCCACGACTATCAATACACGTCGTGGCTGTCGATGCAGGATCGATAGCCGAGTACCGTTGTTCCGGGAATAAGAAGTCCCCTGACTGGAACACCTAGTGCCGATCCGGACGCTTTTTCTCGCGGGGATTACTTTTTCTTTCCGGGAGGGGGGGGGGGAAGAGAAAAGAAAACGATGCCAGAGGGTGAAACACAAGGGAGAAAAGAGGAGATGGAGGATAGACAGATAGACTGGGAGAAAGAGAGAGGAAGTGAAACCCCAGTTTGGGCGTTGTTCAGACGAGGTACGCCGAATTGTCGGCGCACCAACGTTTCAGAGAGTAATCAAGCCTCGACTAATTATTCCAACGTAATTCTGGAAGTTTATACGAGCGCTTAAAGCCGTAGTCGCCCCAGCCACCGCTGACTGAACGGATCTCCGATTATTTCTCGTGTACTCCGCCCGCAGAATGAATTCCGCCGCCTTATTTATAGACAGTAGGTTGAACGTTCTTGTCAAAATTTTCTGATCAGTTCAGAAGGAGAGACGTGTCTGAAGATGGAATTTTCAGTCAAATTGATGGACTCGGGTCACAGTTGAATTTTATTTATTAGCAAGATGAATTCCTTGTATTTTCTTTATTACGTACACGCATAAAAGAGTTGATCAAATTTTTAAAACTGGGATGGAGTAATTGACTCGAGCAATTTAGATGAAAGTGTCGATAAAAACGATGAATCATCTAACGCGTCAACATATTACTGTAGATTGTAAGCATTTCTTGTTGAAATTTTCTGTCTCCAGATTTTAAAAAGAAATTTGATCGACAATTCGTGATTCAAGTGAAACTTTCACCGACGTTGTTAGATTTGATGAATCGCCGCGGCATCGTTCGTTGCAGGAAGAATGATATTCCGATCCGGTTCCCTCTGCTTTTTATTTCGAAATTCCTCAATTGTTAAGGATTGCACGGTGAATCGTATATTTTCGACCATCAGTTTCCACGTTTCGGGTTCATTATTAAAGAAACGACTCGGTACGAGTGGATGGAAGCGCGACGGTGGTTAGACGACAGGAGGATCGTCAAGCAGAACGCAGAGATTTAATATTGTAGCCAGACAAGGATTCGTGGTCGGGACGAGGGTAAACCGGGCTCATGTTTCAGGACTTGATACATAAGAATTTTCTAACGAACCGGTGGCGTTTTCGTCTCGCAGCTAGCACCCAGTCATCCACCATTACCATATTCTCTGACAGTAATTGCTGCCGGAACGGTAGCGCTCCTTTTTACGGCGAACGATCGATCGTTGCAGCCTTAATAGATAACCGATACAAATATTCCATTAATATTAATCGTTTATCAGGACCGACCAACTGTTGTTTCCAAACAAAAACTTTCCATCGAAATAATCCTGCGGTTATTCGATACGGCCCGATTAAATCTAACGAATTTTCAACGAACACCCGAGCTCTGCGAAATAAAGCAACGTCGTGCAATCAACGCGGGAAACAAAAATTAACGTTGCAAAGAATCGCGCGGCTAATGAATAAAATCCCGTGCAACAACTGTGCGCGCACGAATGGTTCGCAAGTGCTGCAACTGAAAAAAGAGCAGAGAGAAGAAAAATTCAACGAACGCATATATCAAAACCGTTCCCTGTATTATTCACCGTTTTAGTTTCGCGCGAGATCTCCGCGAGCGTAATTGTGGGCGCAATTTGCGCGTTTTCGACCGATGTCTTGCGGCCGTGGCGTGTGCATAAATAAAAACGCGGGACGCGGCCGCACGGAGAAATGCGAGGAATGGTTTATTTATCGACAACGATCCGATGTCCATTCGTGAAACGCGACCTCTCCTTTTCCTGAAACGCCACCTTCGTCTCTCCACCCTTTCTCTGTCGGGGAGCGTTTTATACGGCTAGATAGCAAGTTCGTGACCCACGACGTGCCAGGCACGAGCACAACCATCGCGAACACGCGGCATCAGCCTGCTGTCTTATGTATTTTCGCTCTATCCTGGCCCAACGATACGCTCTAGAATTTTCGCCAAACTCGTTCACGAACGTTCTCCTTCTCCCCCACGAGCGTCGTCTCTATATTTCCCTCTCCTATTTTCTATTCGGCCTTGTTGCAACGGGAGCCAGTGGTAACTTGGTTACATCTATTATTTCCTCATTTTTCATCTATTATTTCTTCATTCTTTTAAGACACGCCAACGTATTTCAAGCTTCTTGCGTTTTTAAATGAAATTACATCGCAACGATTACTGTCTTAAATCGTAAGAACGAGAACGCGAACGACACGGAAATGTAAAATGTAAAACTTCAGTTACGATGGTACGAGTAATTCCTCTAAGTGCACCGTCGAATATTTCGAATTTACCTGTGGTTATCATTCGTTTTAATGTTTCGAAATTTTCGCTACACAACACGTAAAAAATCTAAAACGCAATAAACGACAATCGTGTTGTTTAATTCCGCGTGCAACTGTAATCATCAGCGTTCGAATATGTCAAACGAATATCGGGATTAATTGAAATTTCGTACGTGCGAGTTTACGTAGCGTTCATTCGAACGGAAGTTTCAAATCTCGATTACGAGATAGACAGAAATTTTCTTCGAACGATCTCCAGTTGCCTTTTTCAGGTACTGTCGCTGACAGTCTCGTGACTTTTAACACTGAACGGCGGGACAATAATGTAATGGAAATCGTGATCCAGCACGACATTCACGTCGGACAAATTATCATCGATGCTAATGGCGAATAATGAATTTTTCGTTGCATTTTAACGTAACGTACATTTAATTTATAGCGCATCTTTTGGAACTATTAAAGAGTGCATCTGCTAGAACTACCAAATTGATCAAAATGATTGACCAATTGATAATTTTTCAAAATACAATTCTGCAAATATACAACAGATTATAGTTTCAGTTTTTTGGACAATTTTCATAGAATACACGAGTTAAAGTAAACTTCTTCACGTCGCACTCTAATTTCTTCGATACGATCTTCACGGTTTAGTCGTCGCTTTAGTTCTAGTGTTAAAGCGAAATGAAGGTAAAGAAAGTGAACAACGAAAACCACAAACCGGTTCGAACCGTTGTTTTTTTTTTCTCCGTCGATATTTCCACGTGATACCTTCGCCAAATTGCGTCTTCCAAGCTACAAATTTCTTATAATGCAATCTAGTTACAGAGCCAACAGGCGAAAAGCCTGTTTACGTTTCCACAATAGCCGGTATTCCAGTATTCCATGAATTTTTACGACATTGCACGCGCGCAATATCGGCATCACGTGATGTCCAGGAGTTTCCGCAGAACGTTTGATTTCGTGCACCGCCCCGTAACAGCCCCTATCCTTTCCTCGCCGCAGGTCGCAGAATATTCAAAGAGCCGGACGAATTCGCGTGTCTTTCGATGCTCGTCCGCGTGCACACACGCCATGCTGGATGGCGTGCACCGGAAGATTTACGTTATCGGATATCGTTTTCCGATTGGCTTTCGGCTTAACTTCCGACGAAAAGTAATGAAAGTTTGTCAGTTGGAAGCATCGTCATTCGAACGTTCCTCGTAAACTCTGCCGTAACCGGGGGCACGGTTCTCGGGGCCACGCGATCTCCAGAAAATTTTCGACGATTAACCATTCATTGCTTCGCTCACTATCCCGCCCGTCGTTACTTTCGAGCGAAAAGCGGAGGGGAAAAAAAGAAAGGAGATGGAAAGGTAACGAGAGGAAAGCGTTCGAACGAACTCGTCGAAGTTAATACGATAAAGGGACGTGGAAAACGTGTATCGTGCGGTTTCGGTTTTATTAATGTCTGCGTTCCACCCCGTTTTGGCGCACGTATTAGCGACACTTCTCGATCCAATTGCGAACGCGACAATCGCCGCGACCACCGGTGAATTCCTTTCCTTTTTTTTCTTTTTTTTTTTTTTCAAATATCACAGCTCGATAAACACACAGCGACGCGACTGTTTGCAGCGTCGAGTTTTTCCCAGCGATTTTTACGACTCCCGCCGGTGTAATATAAGAAGATCAGAAAAACAAGCGTACGTACGTAGCCGTACGTAGGTCGAGAATGAAAACGAGAGGAAGAGACAGAGGTAATTGCGTTCGAGCGCGAAAACGTTCGTTCTCGTTTCCAACGACGATCGACACCGTCGTTACCTTTTTGCCGCGTAACCATTCGAACCTAAAGGGTTCTCTCCTTTTTTGTTTTCGTTTCTTTTCAACGACGATTGCCGGAAGGAGGATTTGAAAGAAATCTCGTTGTCACCTGGTACTCGCGCCAGGTGCTAATCGTTTAGCCACGGTTTTGCGAGATGAGATTAATTATCGACCACGAAACGGCTTGGTAAAGTGGACCGACTGAGCATCGCGCTTCGTCTGTCCGCAAACTTCGTCGAACAGTTTAACCAATGTATATTAAGACGCGAACTTTACCACCAATTTGCACAAAGTGCTCGTAAACTGTGCCGTAAGTTCGTGCCTGCGTACGGATCCGGACCACCTAGCGCGCGAAAAATCTTATCGTTGTCTCGATAACGCTGGCGAACTTTCTCGAGTGATGTAATTAGGTCGGTCGGTTGGGTAATTGGCAGCCGTGTTTAGAGGTATCTTTAGCGATTCCAAGAGTGGAGTTTAAAAGTAATACCTCGAACTCGAAAGATTGCGCCCGAGAATTTTCGGAGCAATGACAATTATCACGTTGTCCCCACTGTTCGTGCAATTTTCAATCGAATAAATGGAATCTAAGCAGAAATTTCTTTAAATATTACAATATTCTACCTTTCCTTTGTATCTCTGAAGCAACATGAATCGTTGTTTTTTTTTTAGAGAAAAAGAACATTATTTTGCTAGCACAAAATTTATGATAAAACTGTCATTTATCGTAGAATTCATCGAACACATTTTTCTCGAAACTCTGAAAAGAATTTCATTCCATACCTTCTTACGAGTTTCAGAACATTTCACACGTTTCTTTTTCCTTTGTTCCCGTTAAACACACGCGCGCGCGATCTTCGCAGCCTTATTCTACGCACGTTTTCAAAAAAAAAAAAAAAAAGGGAAAAAAGAAAGGCGAAGAAAAAGGAAGAAAAAAGAAAGTCTTCAGTCCATCGAGCAAGTTCGTTCGTTAAATTTAATGGCGTCACTCATTCGAAGCCAGATGCTACCAGGTGATTATCCAGCCTCAACATCGACGCCTCGCTCCGACGATTCTTTCGACATGTACAACTTGATCGGGAAAAGAATCCGATTCCCAACCCTTACAAGATCGTCTCACCAGCCGATGTGTTGCCGTCTCGAAGCGAACAGGCCAGTCGGATCTGGTTAAAGTGTCGCGAACACAATCTGTTCTATATACAAGGTGATACGATTATGATACAGTTATGATTCTGTATTCAAAAGCGAGTAACTTTTCGATTTAAAACTGAGTTTGAAAGTTTGTCGGGTGCACTTGAATTTGACTGACTGAGAAATTGGACGTTCCTGTTACAGGCAAAGGCGTCTAAAAATTTCGAAACAACGTCTCGTTTTTGTACCTGAAAAATGAATTTTTATACACGTTCGAATTTTATCTTCGTCGAAGACAAGTTCTTAGAGGGAAAGAATTTTACTCAAAAATTCAAACTCTCTTGAAAACTTTGAAAGCTTCGTGAGTGAAAGAAGTTGCTCCCTCTCACTTTTACACGCGAAACCACCCTCTGGTACCGTGATCGCGAAGACACCCCGTGTAGTAAAGTTATCACTGTCGTCGTTGACGCGGTCACGGTGATCTGACCGATCTGAAGGGGGCGGAGGTGCGGCGTGGATTGAACAGAGAGCAAGAAGGGATGGTCAACAGTTAGGCGGCTGCAGTCTCTGGCTCTCAGGGGCTTCTTAATGCCATTACTTCTGGTTTTGTCCGTTGAGACCGTGCCACGAACTACCGGCGAGAGCAAGAGTTTCCGATAGCTGGCTCGCGCTCCCTCTTTCCATGCCCGACGCGTCAACCAGGAGAATACACCGTCGATAAACGAGTTACGTGCCACGAGGAACGCGTGTCTCTTGTCTCTGGACTCGATTACAACTTCCATGGCAAAGTACTAACAAGAGATTGCGGTAAATATCGGGGGGCGGTGTTTTTCCTCGCGAAAAGTGGCCAACTTCGTTGATGTACTCGACGCTGGAAACCTCCGCGAACCGACGAACTTCTTTGAAAAAGTTCTCGAAGAAAGATCTTTCTTTCGTTTCGCCAGGGCGTAGCGGTGCTGGAGGGTTGAAAAACGGGTTCTCTCGCCGATTCGGAGCGAACGATGGCGTAACATCGGGCTTCGAGTGTCAATTGTTGCAAAAGCAAATCGAGATGCGACGAAATCATTCTAGGTTTTGGAAGAAATTAATTTCCAGCGACGAAACAGATTTTCCTTCGTGCTTCGTGCTTTCGTCCGAATTTCCACCATGTGTAACCACGAAGAGTTTCAATCTTAGTTAGAGATTAGCTAAATTCAAGTGATGCGTGATTAACGAATTTTCAGTCTCGAATGAAACGAAACGTTAGTCATCCTACTCGACTTATTGCGATATTGCGTATACCACATACACATGTAACTTTTCAAACGGAATTAGCTCGTATTCGTTCGACTCGAATGGCAAGACAGAAGTAAACATGCTGATTAATTTCATGCGATTAAAATTCTTATTCGCCCCGAAAGGGAGGGAGACACAGAGCATTCGTATCTATTTAATTTTCGTATCGACCGAGCCGCGTGAATTTCGCGATAAAAGTCGCGGATTTATCCGTTGACGGTTCGTACCTATTGTGAGCGTTTCGGCTCCGGTGATTTATCGCCGGTGAAACGCCGTCGATTCTCACTCTATTACCATTGTTATTATTATTCGCTAATAACTTAACATTTATATCAATTATCGGGCCGCGCGGAATATATCATTCATCGCGTCCACTGAACCGTGCATTGTCGAATGCGTTTTCGAAACGGTCTGCTGCGAAATTTACCGCCGCTCATAACGCATTCATTTTCGTTCGGCTAAATATTGTAAAGAAACGGGGCGTTTAAACGCGGCCGAATTTCAATATCAGATATACGGCCGCGTATATGCCGCTGGTCGGCCGATTCGACCGCGCGAATCGAGAGACGAACACCGCCGATTGTTCGGAATCGGCTCGCTGGAAATTGTCGCGATGTCAGCTCGTGCTCGCCGAATTAATTAGCAATGGGCTACCAAAACCTCCGTCCTTTCTTCTTTTTTTTTTTTTATTCCCGTTACGTCAATGAGATGCCGTGCAAAATTTATTTCACGGTGAATTTATACGGTGGATTTATCTAGTCGCGCGACGAGACACGTTTGTTTCAAAATCGCGATGAATCGTGTTTTCCGCGTTTCACGAGGGGATGATTTTGAAGTTCGATACATGGCCCGTTTTATTTGATTTTAGTATACAGACAGACTCACGAAAGTATCCGAACTTTTCAATTTTTATCGTAGACAAAGTTTTACATTGTGAAAAATTTACACGTATAAAGTGTAATGAATGTTGACTGACTGATAATGAAGATCTTTTTGTAATTTTAAGATTTGTTTCAAACCTAAATAATACAATTATAATACGTGAGATGTAATATGTTCTATTCGTACATAATGTTCGAGTAATTTCGCGAACTCGCGTGTGCCTTTGTGTCTGTCTCTCGAGCGTTTCACAGTATATACATCGTGCTACCGGTTCGCTACGGTTTATCGTGCTATTTCTGAAAAAAAAAAAAAAATGAACTTTTAACAAGTCCAAAATCAACAGAAACGAAATTACCCCGTTTTTTTACCTGTGGTTTTCGTTCAAAATCGTTGCACTCCCGCATTTCCACGTTGCCCGAAAATACGCCATCCACGCGACAAAAACCCAATTCGCCACCGCGGCGAACAGAATTTCCGTTAAAATCGTGACTGCATATCGGCCGAGCATGTCGGTTGGCCGATCGATCCACCGAAGATACAAACCGAGCCACCGATCGTCCTTTCCGCGTTTTCATTTTCTTTGTTCAGCGAATGGTTTATTCAACATACGTCAACCTCGTTTCCCGATCCGGTAACGGGATAATCGTATCCCTAGCTGCGGCAAACACACACGCGTTCCCGTTCCACGCTGGATTCCAATGCATAAAGTATTCAGTATGCGACGATGCCGTCTGTCGAAGAAGGGCATCGCCTAAGTGAGGAGTATTACGAACCACGTCGCGCAGCGCGGCTCATTCTTTTCGTCGTCCACTTTCCACTTATCCCCTTTCCACTTGTCTCTACCCTCTGTGTCACGGTCCTGCAGCTTCTATCCAGGATTCGTAAACACGCTTGCGGCATGTTCACGTTAATGCCGCCTCGAACTTGTGACTGAGTCGCTCGTAGAACCGGTGGCTAAAGTCACGGCCGATCGATAGATAACTGGTGTGGGTGCTGTGCGTAGATGCACAGCGTATATCCGTCACGCCTACACACTTTGTGAGCATATTTCGCGTTACATTCGTATCTGTACGTTTGTGTTTACTCGACAAATTGACAAATCATTCTTTTACCTAGTAGCGGCCTATATAGCGCCTCGAGTACGAGTCTCTTGTACAAGCCGCAAGTGGCTGTGCGCCTAGCGACGAAGTCTAGCGATATTCGATGTTAAGCAAAGCAGAGTGCAGAACACCGTTAGGATGGGTGACCGTAGGTATGAAAACAAGCGTCTGGGGTAAGGGGTCGCTGCCATCAGCCTCACTGATGATGAGTCTAGGCAGCGACTCTGAGACGCTCAACTTTTCCTCACCTTACTCACATTCCGTACATCCCTACATCCTTCCACCATCCTCGCCATAATCGTAAACAAAAATGTAAATAAAATGTAAATATTTAGGTACAATAGTGTTCTCAAATTCCTTCAACCTGACCAAATGTTCCTCTCGAAAACGAAATCTCCGATGGACAAAATATCGTTCATTCTCTCCGACATTTAGTTTCAGCTCTGTCCAGTTGTGTAAGAGAAATACCCCCTGTATGTGTACATAGGCGCACGCGTGTCTATCTTGTAGATGTGTGCGCAAACGATCACAGTACACGCATCGTGACTTCGCATCGAGCGGCGAGCTCTCGACCACCAGCCAGCCATGCTAATAATGACACCGATAGCACCGGGTCCCGAGACCTGAGCACGTGTGCGTGTCTGCGCAAGTACGCGTTTTGACCGATCCGAGCGTGTGTCACGCGCGAGTCGTGCGCGTTTAGCACAGCGTCCGCGTTTATTTGCCAGCTGGGACAGAACCTCGGCGAACGCAAATTGGGACTCGCCGGTGCGCACCGGGGCCACCATGTAAGAATCGCCTCTAACGAGTTCATTACGCGCGTCCGGCTCTTTCACCGGATTTTTTCCCGTCCCCATCGCCGTCGATTTATTTCGTCGGTCTCGGGCCGCCGGCCGTTTACCTTGCATTAGCGTTATCGAACGCTCCGTCTGCCAGCAATTTGCGCCGGTGTTATTATCGCATTATCGGATGGTGTACTGTGGCAGCGATGGAACTTCCGCGGAGCGAACGGTGTTTGCAAATGCGAACAGAGAAACGTGAAATTTGGCATACGGTTGTTCAAGATTTTGAAACAGAACAGAGCGTTCTGGATTAAAAGGAGCGAGAGAAATTGAGGAGGGATTCGAACATTGCTCGCGACGTATTTTAACATTTTAACATTAACACTTTGCGGGAAAAACCGATTGTCATGATTGTGTCGATCAACTTTTTTATATGTATCGCAGAGATCACAAAAGTATTTATTTATTGAATCTACAAGTCTCAATACCCATTGTAATGATTACTTCTGCATTAAATAGACATCTTGTAATTGCTGTGTACAATTTTAGATCGATACCGTGTTTTACCAATAATAATAGCAATCGTGGTAGTCTCGTTACAGTGTTCGTGAAATTTCAAAATATTCTATATAATAGACACATTATGTACACAAGAATTATCTTGTGAATACGTTTTTGTTCAAATACTCCTAAGTGACTGTAAATCAAACGAGGAAAGAAAAGAGAGAGGATATAAGGTGAAAAATGTTAGGTATCATTACGTTGGTCAAGTTATTCTTTTGTCAAATAAATATCATTCCATCATACTTGAATTTCAACCACTCGTTTTAATAACGAAGCGTCATGTCGATATCTACATCGTTTTTCCATTAAAGGATCTCTTCATTAATCAAGTCGAGGAAAGATAGAAAACCGAATCGATGGAGTACTTTTGCTCAAAGATTAAATTTTAATTATAACATTGATTTCACATAAAGTAACGGAAATAATTCGTTCAACGCTGGTATTTATGGCCAGTCGAGTTCCTTTTTCGTTTATCATTCTGTCGCCGTTGATAACATCACGAGAATTTAAACATTAATAGAAAACTTTCAGAGCTAACATTATCATTGTCGTCGACCCGAATCTTCGATTTTACGATTTTTCTGTTCGACGTAACAATTCCAACACTAGCATCGAGTAATAATATTACTGAAATCAAGTGGCATTAATATCAAACAGCATTCCCGAGTTATAGTATTCGGTTACATTCTCCATGATCGAAATTATCTCTCACGATGAAATAAAATTAAATCGTAAATTCCAAAATTAGGTAACACGATATTGAATTATCGCGATCTGTAGCGGCACAATGATACCAGTTAAGTTTTAAGAATGACGATCATTCGCCGCGAAATGGACGATCTCCTGGATAATAGTTAATTATTGAAATAAGAGGAGAAGTTTGGAGAGATGACGCAGCAACGTCGCGGAAAATATCCCTGCGAGGGGATTAATTTTTACTACGTCGTAAAATTCCCTTGGATGATAAGGGAACAGCAAAAGTATGGTGATTTATGTATGATACTCGTGAACCTGGCTTCCCTAATACTTTTCAAACGAAATTTCCCGAGAAGCACGGGACTTGAGAATTTATAGCCGCCGGCACTCGCAACGTGCAGCGTCGGCGTCAAATTTTTCGACGTAATCCAGACCGAGTCTCTGGAATGGAAGGATTGAGACGTTCACCGCGATAACGGTGAATGAGAAAATGGACATGATTCGACCGTGATAATGACGTTGAACAAACTCAATCATCCCTCAACTTTACTAAAATTTTATATATTCTTCATTAAGTTACAAATTTTTAGAATCTGAGCGAAAGTTTCTTATAACCGACGTTTCTCAAACAATTCGCATTATTAAAACTTGCTTCTCCAACTAACGCCTGATCGTTACTTTGATAATTACAAAATATTTACGTCGAGTGTTGCTAGAGCGATCCTAAAGAGAATTCCAGTTCAATTTCAATTCTAGCAAGAATTACCTTAAAATCACGAAACCACCTTTATGCATATATTACACCTTTATCTGTTTCACGTAACGTCTATATCGAAGAGAATATTATCACAGAGTTCGAAATAAATTCCGGGATAAATTCTCGGCGAGTAGGAGGTGTTAAGTCGAGGATAAAACCACGAACGTTGGTGAATTTCTAACGAAACAGAGATACAGAGGAGCGTCGGGGGTAGGGGGGGGGTAGAGGGAGGAAGGGGTGAGCGGAGGCGATAGATTAACCCGACGTATAAGCTATCGACGAACGAACGGGCCACGGGAACCATTCGGGAACAGTCGAGTGTAAGTGGACTCGAGGGGGAAAACGCTACGGAACGGGGAATTCGGTCTGGCTCTGCACCTCATAAATTTGAGTTATTCTCTTCGGCCGTCCCCCTTTCCTTTCTCTCTTTCCGTTCTGACTTCGCCTAGGCGCCCTTAAGGATTCTCCAGGAAGTGAGTTATCGCCTCCGGTCCTCCGGCTCTTCCTCGTCCCTTACCGACCGCGCCGCACCGCCGCGAGACCGTGAACCGTTCCACCGCCGGAGAAAAATATTAGCAATGATACGGCTGATATTTTACTCCGCGGCTTTCCAAGCCAAGACGTCCTCGTATTATCGGCTCATGAACGTCGTTCCCCGCGGAAGACGAATATTACACGTGGCCAGCCCGGGTAATAACGATAAATGAAATTGCCGCGAGATTCCCCGTTTCAATCCGACCGTACGCGGAGGAAAATTCTCTGGCAATTGCGGGACGAGACGACACCGGCAGTACTCTCGGCGAGTACGCTCACTTCGATCGCGAATCTCGTAATTTGTATCTCTACAAGATACTGTTGCTACAGTGATTCGAGTAGGTGAAATTGATAAGTTTTCTTGTAATTTTACAATTTTCCAACACGTCGATGATCGAGAACGAACTGAGACGTTTCTACTTTATAAATATTATCTAGCTAATAATATTGTATATTATAAATTATGTTTGTCTCTCATTTTACAATACAGACACCTTGGATGAATGGACGCGTCTATATTGTAGAATGAGAGACAAAGACAGTTTATCGTGTTATAATTTGGTAATTTCAAGCTTTCAAAGACACATTCTACGAATATATTCACTCTGCCTGATTTGCATAATATTTCCATATAATTTCTATCGTGAGATGTGAATTTTAAAAGTCCGCGATAAAATACCGTGTTTCATCGTTTTGCAATTTCCAAACTCCGAGCTTCGTACTCGAATCAGCAGAAAATACCTCGAATAAATGGAACCTCAAACATTCGTTTAATAATCATTAACAATTTATCAATAAATTGTTTCTATGACGTACTTCGACAATAATTCACTCTACTTTGGCTGCGTGATATTTCCACGTAATCTGTATGATGAAAATAAAAACTTGAACATCAACGATAAAATATAAGCACTATTTCATAATTGACTATAATCTCATATTTGAATCAATAAAGAACTCTTCGAACAAATGCTTAACAATCGTAATGAACAATTTATCCGCAAATTATTTCCGAAATAAATGCCTCGTCGATAATTCCGTCCATTTTATCTGAATGACGTTTTTATGCAATTTCTGCGATGAAATGAAAATAGAAAGAGCAACGATGAAATACCAACATCGTATTCTGCCGAATGAATGTTTATTCATCGACGAACGTTTATGATAATGATTAACAATTTACGAACGAAACGAATTCACGAAAAACGGGTCGTTACTCGTTTATCAAAAGCAGGCCAAGCGCATTCGTCTCCGCGTCGTTATCGCGAAACGTCTAAGGAAGATGAATAAGCCAGCCCTTCGCATACATCGGCGGCGCAGTTTTCATTCTGAAATATGTCGCAGCTGTCACGTGTTCGACGGGCCGGGTGATTCCAAAGGAGGCGCGCATTTAAATATGAAAGAGGGTGCCTTGAAAGTTTAGAATCCATTCTTGGAATCGTGACGCCGCCAACGAAATGTTCCGCAAAATATTGGTTAATGGAAATCGCGCCGGGTACGCTGAAAAATATTTCGCGATGAAAAATCCTCTCGTGTCCGCGTTCCTTCAATTAAAATATCCCCCGTAGAATCTCGAATATTCCAGAACCTCCATATTTTCACCTTTCCGCGATTGCTTGAACCTCCGGTCCGATTTTAAACGAAAACGGGACAATCTCTCAGGAAGTGCTCAAGAATTCCAAAGAGGCAAAAGTCTGTAAAAAAAGAAAGAGGAGAGGAAAAAAAGTAGAAAATCCACGCTGATACTTGCCCGAGTATTTACTGTCTTCCCTTCGTTTCACCATCTACGGAGGAAAGCAACGTTTCTCGAAAGCGTATACTTTGAAATTGAAAGCGAGTCTAAACACTTTGCAACGAGCCGGGAGAAACATTCTCGCTCGCTTTACCGGATAAAATTGCTATTGACTTTACGCGAAGGTATGAAGGTTCCCAGGATGCCTGCATTTTGAAGGAGAAGCACAAAAGTAGCTATCTACTTGAATTTTAACTACCTTCTTGCAAGTCGGTTCTACGTGTTAAATAATTCATACGTGACCGAGAAATATGTACTCCATCTTTAATATAACTTTCTTAAACATTACTTGTCTCTCCAACAGACCATCCATTCAACATTTAACGCCAGAAGAAAATATCAAACATCACCCTCGTAGTTCTGCACTCGAATTTCTTCTTTCTTGTTTCTAGCGCTAGAAGGACGAATCGTCTCGAGGATCGCGCTCGAGACTGCTCGAAATCGCGGGGTCAAGTCGCGTTCGAGAACGAAGAAGGCGAGGGGAGAAAGTTTCGGGGAGGCAGGTGGCGTGCCGAACAAAAACGGTGGAGAAAGTATTACGAGGTTAGAAACGTAAGAAGGCGCTCGGCTTCGGGTGAAATCCCTCCAACGCGAGCGTATCCGGCCGTGGCTGTTGGTCGATTGGAAGACAAACAGTGTCGGCGTCGACGAACGAATGAAGAAAAGGCTTCGCAAGCGGGCGAGTAAGGCCACGACGAGTCCCGCCAGCCGAAGGCCAGCCACTCGCGCGCGCTCCCAACTTTCGCAATCTTTTTAATTGTATTGCCGGCGAGAGAGAGAGAGAGCCGGTGATAGAAAAGTTCCTTCGCATCTGGCCGTCCGTTCAGAAGGGATCTCCGAGGGTATATTTTCCCTCTCTATTTCCTACCCTCTTTCCCCCCACCCCGTCTCTTTTTTTCCACTCCTTTTCAAACCGTGGGGAGTACACACTTTTCCCCATTCCCAGCGTCGTCCACTTTCAGCCGTTCTCTTCGCTACTTTCTTCATCTCGCGGAGGACAAACCGGACCGCGAGCAACTCACCAGGATAGAACCAGGATAAAACGTCTCGTTAATTCTCCGAGTACACGAAGCTACGAAACGACGATTCGATTGGTCGCGACGCTGGCGGCGAGAGGGGGGCGAAAGAATAGCTGAAGGTTCGTAGAAGTAGCCGTGCTTCGTTGTTCTCGTTTCTAGAGGGGCCAGCTTCGCTCCCGGCGCTAGCTCTCCACCGCTTTATGAAGATTTTTATTACTGGATGAGCTTCGTTAACGTCGAGTACGGGTGCGCAGAATGTGTCGCCGCGCTACTTACTCTCGTCGTCGCTCGGCACAAGGACGACGCAGATAAGGGAGGTCTCCGACTGGAGAATCCAATCTCGCGGGATGCAAAGCATCTCGCTGCTGTTTCACGAGTATCACGAGGGTTGCGGTCGACGCAACCTTGTACGCTCCTTTGTCAAGATGGCCGAAGACACGGATTCTCATTCAAACGGGTTTTCGTTTCGACCACTCCCCCCAACCCCACCCCCTCCCTGCCGAACTTCGCGGTTCGTTCTCGCGGCCGCCGCTTATCCTCCGCGTTTTCCACCGTTTTTCTGGTTAACGAGCATCGAAATTGGTTCGGAGATGTTTCCCAGCGACGTCTAGTTTCGCCTGCGAACTGCTTAACGTTTTCAAAGAATTTTTCGTTACGATCTCGCGGTGATTCCCGGTAATTGAACAGCACCGGAGACGTTTCAACGCTGTTATTGTCGACGGAGCCTTGGGAAAAATCTCCCTTTAAATTGGATGTTGATACATTAAATGAATCGCCAGGGTGGAATTCACTATTCCCGCCGTTGCCGCTGCCGCCGTGGAGAGATCCAAGGAGTATTCGACGAGTGAAATTAAAAAAATTCCCGAAGCGAAATCCTGGTTTCGTTTAAAGTTCTAACGAGCGTGTCGAGGAGCCTTGAGCCTGTCTGAATTCAGGATTTAATTGGTTCGCGAAATTCTGCGAAAGTTCCTCCTCCTATCGCTCCCCTCCCCCCGCCTCCCCCTCCTACCCTCCGCCGTCGTTGCAATGCCGCGATGTAAAAGTCGAACAGCGTTCCCGGAATTTCCTCCGACATTCTTGACGCTCGTCTTGTTCTCGCGTTTCCGTGTACAACCGGGGATATTTCGTTTCGGATAATCGTGCAATCACGAAAATTAAAAACGAACCCTCGAGAACTTCGATCTGTTTGATTTCGTGTAAGGCCGGAGACAGAGAGACGTGAGAATCAATTTCGCAAAGTGCTGTTCAAAAAATCTAACGTACCACATAATTAACATTGCTGATTACAAGGATCGGTTTATTCTTATAAATAGGACAAACTTCTTCGTACGTTATTTGAGAAGCAAGTTATATCCCAACTCTTAGACTTTTGAGAAACACTCGGTTACAATTTCAGCGCTATAAAAGAATAACACTATGGATCATTTCCTTCAAAGTTTCAACGCGACGTTAAAAATTTTCATTGGCTTCAGTACACATTACACGAGTCTGGACTTTATTTCACTCTAATTTCTGTTTTGTGTATTATGTCATGTGACCTAGCAAAAATGCGTGAAACCTTACGCTACGAATGCTGTGCGAAATTTCAAATTATCCCTGATCAAACAATTCGGTTTTAATTAAGAGTTAACAAAAAGGAAAGTACATGAAATGTGTGTGTACTTTGCGATAACACGATGTAAAAATGCGATAAAAATCATACGCTAACGCGTTCTGAATAAATACAGGAGAGGGCGAGAAAAGAACGAAATCCGGGACTTTTGCAGGGGTTAGAACGCCTTCGGCAATACATCACGTGGCAATTATGGCGTCAGCCCTAGCGACGTTTCGTCCCTTACACGTTCGCTTTTCTGCGACTCGATTCTCCCCCATCAAGCAGCCATCACCCCTGCTGCCAATTTCGTCGTCCAATTTATCCGCTCGTGAAAATCTCGCGCCGGAGGCTCGATTTCATAGGGAATTCGTCTGCGACGAAACGACGCCGATAACGTAAAGCTAATTTATTCTCAATATTTCTCATATCGATTGCTTCAACAATCGATTACGTTTTGCTCGAGACACGGGGAGAAATTATTCGCCAATTTGAAATTATAAGCATCGCCAGCTGAACTTTTGTTAATTTCATACTTGCGATTTCGAAGCTCGTCTTATTAAAACTTCTGTGCCTACGCGTCATCTGATCACGCGATTCCGAATTTTAAATTCACGTGTGATTACCTGGATTGGGAAATTAAGTAGAATTGAAATAAAAATCGCGAGACATCGAGAACTAGCGTCGCGACAAAATCTTCACAATAAAGACTGCAGTTCCTTTTACCTTGCCACGCGAACAATTACAAAATTACGAAATCAGACACCGAAGAGTGTCGAGATTGGTAAAAATTAAATTCACCGACATTCGTGGCTTGATCTCCCGATTCTACTCATCCGCAAGATCCTAATGCTATTTCACGGCTCATATTTCTCTCGACCCCGTCACCGATAAAAGCCAGTTAGAATTAATCAAAAATAATTACCTCCCCCCCGCCCCCAGGAACGTTTCCATTTGAAGTTCGACAACCAGGCGGGATTCTCGTCGCGAAAGTTTCTCGCGCAGTTCGCGAGCACGCACCGCCTCCCCGCCGCCTCTCCGTCCGTGGGTAATAAACACGAGCACCGGAACGAATCGACGACGCAACGTCGTCGTTAATTCAGTTTA
Source organism: Tetragonisca angustula (assembly GCA_036937485.2). NCBI lineage: Eukaryota > Metazoa > Arthropoda > Insecta > Hymenoptera > Apidae > Tetragonisca > Tetragonisca angustula. The sequence continues at coordinate 84,434 of JAWNGG020000304.1, forward strand.
CCCTGTCGCGTTGCGGTGGCGAACGTGCCCCGCAGTCTTTCCGAAGCCCGGCAATTTCCAGAAACTTTCGACCGCGAGTTCCGTTTCGGTGGTATCTACAGAGAGACAGAAAGAGAAAGGTGGGTTGAAGGATATTTGTGAGGATGCCAGCGTTCGAAATACGAAGGGTGGCTGAGCAAAGGGAGTCGTGGGGGCGCGCGAGAGGAGGCCGCTTTCACCCTTCTGCTGTAGCAGTAACAGCTATCCTAGCAACACCTGTATCTCGTCGACACCTGTAGCGCACCACGGCAACGAGATCCCTCCCGTCTCTCCCTTTCTGTCTTCCTCCCTTCGCCCTTCGCTTCGGCATCCTCTCCTCGATTGCGAGCGATTCTCGCGGACGACGAGAGAACGGCTTGCCCACAGAGGGGTCGATGTCGAGGAAGGGAGAAAGGCAACGTCGACGAGCGGGGGTGGAAGAAAAGAGAATATAATAAATTGCGACCACGGGCGGAGAAACAACAGGATAATGGGAGAATCGGAGGATTATACGGTATATGGCGAGGGGGGTGGCGCGAAAAGGCCATTCTTATACCTTCCTTTTTTCGACTCCCGTATTCTTTATAGCCGCGCGTTTCAGCTACAACACGGGCCGCCTTCCCCCAACGACCGACGCCGTTTTCTCTGCTGAATTTCCGGTCGGGGGCAGAGCGACAACCGGCTTACCACGCGTCACGATTAAATTCGCGTAAAGCGTGTGATTTCCCTATAAGCATCAGACACAATGGGGAAGCATCTTTCTATTTTACAATACAAAGTATTGGACCTATGAAAAACGAAAATTGTTCAATTGATACGTTATATCGTAAGTTTTTCGACAGATAAATACGATTTTTTAAATTATATTGCTACGTATGTAATATATCTCAAATGAAATTCATGCACGTATGTCAAAAGATATGCGGCGCGAATCATCGTCGAGTAACGAACACGTTAAATATCTTTCGTTTAACAACTATTGAACGTATACAACTTGCAAAGACTTTTTTTGAGAAAAGTTATGGCTTTATCGCGTACAACTTGCTGTTTTCCACTTCAACGAATACGCACAAATCGTCGCGTAATTTTCGCAAATAAGTGGAACAGACGCAGAGACCGAGACGAGCCTTCCATCTCAGAATGCGTGCGCGTTGTTCAAGAACTTGCCGTCAACAGCGAAATTTTCTGCCGGTTTATTTCGTTAGACGTTTAATTAATTGTTCCTCGCGCAGCATTCAAATCGCGATGCGTTAAAGAGCGCCGGAATGCGCGCCCATCCTCTCGTCACGCGCACGTACTACAGCCACCGCGCCACGATCTTCACCACCTTCGCCGTGTTAATTCAGTCCGAATAACTCCGCGCGATGCTTTCATCCATCGTTGTTCATTAACTCGCCGTGACGAGGAGAGATACACCGCGTCTAATTACATTGAAACTCTGATTAACGAGTCCCTCGCGCGATCCCTTTTCGCTGCGTCGCGTCGTCGTTGAATGTCATTTACGTTCAGTCGACTTAAGGCGGGATTTCCTATGAGCGTCAAACGAAAGCGTCTCGACGATGTGTGTCAGCGATTGGACGAGGCACGAAATTTCAAGTTTCCCCCTCCGTGAGCTAAATTACACGGAAATTCTGTTTAACAAATTGTCGAGCACTCTGTTCCATCGAAATTAATCCATTTTATCAATCAACTATTAACAACTTTTTGATTAATTTTAAAATTAACTCGAAATTAAACCAATTTCCAATTGTCAACGTCAAGAGACTCGATGCTGGCTTGTTCTGAAAGGTGAAAGAATCCGAATAACACTTTTCTAAAAAAAAAAAAAGAAAAGAAAGACAAAATTTTTCGGCACGTAAGACCATCTCGCGTGATGAGGGAAATAAACCAGAATATTCCGGAAATAAACGACGGTGGAGGGAGCGGCTCTCGTCACGGCGTAAACGAGTGTAAAGTTTAATAGGCGCGAAGGGAAGCTGGAAACAGGAAGCTTGAGAAGCAGGGATAATCCCGAAGTTCGTCGGTTATAACAGCGCACGTCGAAAACAGGGTAACAAATCATACGGCCGGGTATACCGGTGACCATTGGCCGTGGCGAATAATAGACGGGCACGGCTGATGTCGAGTATCGATACGTCGAACAATCGAAACGAAGCGTGGCACGGACCGTGAAAGCGGACTTGACCATCTCCCCTCCCCCCCCCCCTGCTCAAAAGAGAACAGACTGGGGGGATTGTGATCTCCCTTCTGTGTCCTCCACCCACGTGGAACGCGATTCGATTACGAAACGATATCCGCGTCCTTCTCTATCGGTTAGTAACTATCCGCTGCAGCAGCGTATCTCGCTTTTTTTTTTCTCTCTTTTCGTTCGCGCTGGATTTTTCCCTGTCCACGTTCAGCCCCAGCCCCACCCCCCGCCCGTCCCACGATTCCATGCCGCGATATCTTCGAATTAAAATTCACTCTGATCGCTCCGCGATTTACGTTCGGTTGCCTTACGTTTATCTTCCATTTACTCCCATGTTTTCTTCTCTTTCCGTTCCCTCTCGTTTCCTTTGTTCGGAGAGTCTCGTTCAATTTCTCCCATTGTCTCGTCGCTGATTCGCGTTCCCGTAAAAGTGCAACGCTACGAGTGTTTTCGACGAAGGTAGAGAGTACGTGAGAAACGAAACATATTTTTTAAAAAGTTAATTTTCTTTTTAAATTGAAAATTTGTATCCGTGACAAATGAGTAGAATGCGCGACAAGTTGGAGAATATTTTTTAGTGATTAAGAATTAATCTAAACAGAGGTATCGAGATGTATTTTTATAATTCGTATAATTAAAGAAATGGAAAGAAAACCGATATTGAATATCGTGGTAAATACACCACGTTTGCATCTACTTTATGCATTTTCTTATCTCAAGACTCATGAATGTATAAAAATCCACAGTTGACTGAAGTCAAACGCGTCGTTTTGAAAAGAAAATGATTAAAAATGCGAATTTATTCGTTATCGCTCTCGTCGTTCGCGTCCTTTACCCGTGCAAAAATAAAAACGAGCAACAATTTTCACGTTCTGACAACGTCGGTGCAGAGACAGCGGCGTAATACAAAGGGTTGGTAATAATTCTAGATTAAACGGTTCTTTTGTCGTCGTTATTTAAAGTACCGTACTTACGTTAAGTATTTTACGTGGTATTATCGGCGAAAGGGAGACAAAACAAACGACCGGTTCGTTACAACAAAAGGCACACTCTCGCAGTTTAAATGTTTTTCGAACAGTTTACTTTGTGCTAGAGGTATGACTAAGCGACTTGATCGTTTAACAACTTCGAATCCTCTTAGTTAATATCAAACCATTACTCACGGCAGGCCATCCACCAAGCTTCTACGAAACAAATAACAAGTGCTTACCTGAAACAAAAAGCAAATAGAAAATAGGTCAGTCACGATGTAATCTGGAATGACGTTCGAAAAAGAAAAAAAAAAAATACGGCCAGTTAAATAGGTTCGTAATATATCTCGTACGCATATCGTTAATCACTCGAGTCGTTAACACGTAATGGACTTGCGATGACGATCACAGCGATATTACAAGGCAGTGGAGGGCACTTTTAGAAGCCTTCATTGCTCGTGATTAAGAACAGTGAAGTTTTAATCAAGGGCTTAATGACGAAACGACTTTTCTTTGGATATCGTGAATTTCTCGAGACTTGGACTATTGTGTAAATGTAATTACATGTTAAGTAACAATGTTGCTTTTCTGATCTGTGTACGATTCCACAAAAAAAGTGCAAATTTTCTTTAATACGTCAATATTGTATCGAATACTCGTTCTCGATTTCACGTCTCGATTAACAGAAAATTCGCAGTAGAAAATACTTTCTTTAAATCAAAAATTGGAATTCTTCACTACTCACGATATTTATAAATACTTTCGAAATCGTTCGTATTACGAATAATCTCCCTCTAACTTTCACTCTCTTCGATACACTAACTTCCTCCAGAAAAGAAGATTCTCCAAACCGCTGGATTAAAACCTCTGGATGGCCAAATTGCTAAATTACAAATTCATTCCGGTAAACGTTCTCGCGATCAATGACCAAAAAAGAGAAAAAAAAAAAAAACAAAAAGAAGGGGGGAAACCGGTAAACAACGATCGAACGGGATGGTGCTCCCACGGTGCACATCAAAGTATGCAGATGTTACGCAGCGTTGGCGCAGGTTATGCAGGGAATAACAGGGCATAACCTTCGTCGGGCGACGTGGCGCGGAGTCTGGCGGGAGCGATTCCCCGCGAACCGGTTAGGTACGTGTCATTCGTTGCATGATTAATCGTTTAATTAGCGGCAGTGTTATGGCAGCATGGTTCCAGTCGGACCCCATCTCCTTTCCCATTCACCCTGCCTCCACCCCCCGGCCAGTTGGCCTGCACTGCAGCGACCGTGTCACCTCCCCCCTCCCCCCGAGCATCCCCTTGTCCCACGTCGAATACAGTGAACCCCCCCAGGATCGCCTGGGTTGGCTGGTACGGTTCTGGTCTTGCCTGGCTTCGAGGACCGAGCCAACTATTAATCGTGGCACGGCCGTAGCCTCTTCCGGGCCGGAAGTCGGGCCGAGGTGCATGACTCTCGGGACCTGCGACGACCGACAGTCTCGGAACTTGGAAAGACATCACGCGAAAAACGGGGACAACGAAACGAAAGAGGCCGGAGACTTTCGCGGGGAGTTACGGCTGGTCAACGAGTAGACTGCTTCGAGTACAGGCACGATTAATTAGGATTTATGGTAATGAGGAGATAAAGGGTTTCGCTCGAGAGATTACCGGAACTGGCACCGACGCCGCGTAAATGAGAACGCCAAGATAAACCAATAGCGACACCTGCAGCCCCACGCTGGCGAAGATTTATGTAGAGGATCGATGACGACGATGACCGCGATGTGTTTAAAGAGTCGACGATGACAATACGATTTCTACGCAGTGGAAATCAAGACGATATACGCTTTAGCCGAGAACTATGACTTTTGGATGAAATAAATTCCAAATAAATCCAATAAATTATTTATTTACTTGAGAAAATAATTTGATACTTCTTTTGAAACGTTAACGTTGACGTGCATGTTTTTACTGGCGGGCTGATTATATAAAGATTATCGATAAATCAGATATCTGGTTTCTTGCGTCTGAATACACATATCGAATCTCATAAAAATGAAATGGCGGTTATAGGTCTACTGTGACTTTTCTTGGTCACGTGAAGATGTTAATGATTGATACGACGAACAAGACACGCTGTAGAGTCGATGTAAAGACACGAGAGGCGTGTCCACTCTTGGAAAATAGCAAAGAGCAAGAAAATTCGATTCGATATGAATCTATAATAAATCGGAAATCGATAATGATGCGACGTTGCAAGGATTTCAGAAATCTAGAAGACCCTTTTCAAGCATTGCGTGACAATATTTTTCCATGCTAACGATTAAACTTATTTTACGAAGAATCCTTGAAACTTTCTATACCACTTTTCGTCGTTTTATCAAATTTTAAATATCAAGATTGAACGACTCAATTTTAAATATAAAGTTCAATAAAATGGCGAAAAAAAAAATTATATAGTAAGTTTTAAGGGGACGTTGTACAGAAAGAATTTTCAATCGTCAAGACCATGATCGACCTAATTGCAAGATACATTTCTTTTTGTATGTTTTTAAAGACGTTTGAATTTTTATAATTCCGAGGAAAAAAGAGTATATTCTCGTTAAAGGAGAAGCTTTACGCTTCGAGATAAGACCAAATGGATTGTTACACGATTTTCTTTTTATAAAACTGTAACAGCTTCGAATACCGACAATTTCCTTTCCGGTCCAGTTACGCGGCTGCACTGGTAATGTTCGACAGATTAACCATTGTGGACTTTCGTTTGTCCACCCTTTCGTTGCACGCGTTCGAATCATTCGAAAGTTTTCACAATGGGCAGCTCGTTCTTAAATTTTCGGCGAAGCTCGCGAAAGCGGCGACAATAGTCGCCAAATGGAGAATAGAGCGGATCGGAGAGAGGTGCTTGCGTAGATTGTCAGTGAAATCAATTAGAGCGACGCATTCGTGTGATCAAACGAGAGTCGTTGAAAAAGTTCCACCCTCGCGCCAACCCCCACCCGTTTAACGCTCCCGTTTTCGAGTATCGAATTACACCGAAGTTGAACTTCCGCGTTGACTACGTATCGATGAAACTAAACGGGCCTCGTTTGCACGATGTCAATAGACAAGCGAACCGGAACGGTAACTAAACGGTTGCAAAAATTTGCGCACCTCTCGTAATCCGTGAAAAACAGTCCGCCGGCGAAAAAGTATAAAAGGGAAAAAAAAAAAAATAGAAACCGAGCGGGAATATTGACGTTGATGTTTTTTCTCCGTTCCTTTTTTTCTCTCTCCGGCGCCACCCCCTTACACCCTCCCTCACTCTATCGAAAATTATTCGGCGCGCGAGTATATTTGAACGTTATTAACCGATAACGAGTAACCGCGTAAAAGCTTTCGATTCGATGCCCGACGTACTCGCACGGTCGTAATTCATTTTGGTAATTAGTTGGCTAATTTTAAATAATACGGGCATAATGGGTGATACGTTAACGCGTTGATTGCCGCGTGAAATCCACACCTTTTCCCACCGCCTGTCGGATGGAACGTATAATTTTTACGAAATATCGCGTTACGTGGGAAAAGTGCGATGAAAAGCGTGCGTTTTCATTTTACGATATTATTACCGTGTTGTTTATTTTATTCGAAATTCTTTTCTCCGTAATATTCCTTTCATTCCGTTTGGAAATATTCGCTGAAATGGGGATGCCGGCAGTGGCAATCGACCAACGTTAAACTGTTTCTATAACCGGAGCCGCGTTTATTTACAGAGGGAAAAGTTTAATTGTAGTTATTTAGTCCAATTAAAAATCTGGGAACTGGTGATTGTTAGAAACAAGTTATTACGAAATACACTAGCGAATAAGCAAACAGAATGAAATTGCAACTTCGAAATGTAACTTTCGGGTTACACGATGCTATACAGTCGTGTTAAAAATATGATGTGTATATCTACAAATTATGATTAAGTCGTTTAAAGGGCATTCACTGAATTTGAACTGAAGAACTTGCACGCCGAATGCCATCGCAATTGCTGCGGATTATGCGTATTCGTCGGAATTTTAGCTCTCGACGCTCCTCGAATTACACGAACGCATTTAACGACTACCCTTTGTTCTATTATTGGTTTCGGGTTTGTCAACTATCGCGCGATCGAACCTCATCGACATACCTTCCGCTTGATTTCGAGGCTTCGTTCAGAATTCCACATTTCGCATCGCGAGCCGCTAAACCAACTTTGAACCTTTTCAACTCGAATTTCGAGCAATTTCAAACAACCGAATATAAATAAATACACAGCGGCTGATGGAAGAAAGTTTGACAGACAAAAGACACGAGATAATTCGCAATTTCATAGTACAGAATATACAATTGATGAGAGCAATGATGTTCAATTAATTCAGAATTAATGATTGTTACTTACGCTGATGAAAAAAAAGAAAAAAAAATGTCTAACGTAAAATATATCACGCATAATAATTAAGTATAAACTCAAGTATAAATTCTAATCTTTCTTTTACCCGTCACTGTATATTCAAGTATAAATTCTAATCTCTCTTTTATCCGTCACTGTGTTTTCAGAACAAAATCCCTGATAATTAATTTTCCTTTTCATTTTTATCCATCGCGTGTCCCCACCCGTTTAAATCTTTTACCATGTACACCACTGTTCCAACAAACTGGAACGTCAGCTGCGTTTGCTCCGTTAATTTTGCGTCCGGGAAAATCTTATCGAACGGTGTGGCTGCGGCTCGCTCGCCGATTCTGTTTATTAATGGACATTTCGTTAACTGTTATACCTGTCGTACAAGCCGGCGAGTATGCCGTTTCGGCTTCCAATAATCGTCGACGCTTTAATTAATATGTATAAATCCGGAGCGCGGTCGAACAGCTTTAGTCAAGCATCGATTTTTATCGACACGCCGATACGTGCGGTGGTACGAGGGCGTAACGTTCGATTGCGTACGAGCCGTTCTATCAATAACGAGCGTTAAATCGGCATCGCTGTGTGTAGATTCCACGCGCGCGCGCAAAAAGAAAAGAGAGAAATGAAGAAAAAAAGAAGCAGGAAAAAAGAGAGCACAGTGGAAAGAAAAATGCGAAATCGACGACGCGCAGAAGGATGCGACGCCGTGGAATTTTGGTAATTAATATTTCTCTGCGTCGCGCTATGAAAAATAAACAATGTCGGGACAAAGAAAAAATGCGACCGGCCCCGTGTGGGTGGGTGACAGTTGGCGACGAAATTCGACTGTTTGCGCCGACGGGAATTGGGTATTTTTATGTTACGTCGATAAAAGTGAACGAGCGCAGCCCGCTGGAATTATTTGATAAACGAAAAACAGGCGGACACGCACGGACCCGTGTCTGTAAATCTGAAATTTAAAATTCAAAGTTCCGCGGATTCGAAATTTGTCAAATTAATTCTGAAATTTAGAGTTCCGAGGTGGAAACGGTTTTCGAAATTGAAGCGTGCAACGTGTTGTGTTACACCTGTGTGCGCACAGTGCCGGGAAATACATACTTACGCTGTACAATTTTACGTTGCTAATTCGCCGTTAATAGACTGCGGATTTTTATGGAAATTTGTATTTTCGAAAACGTGATTAAAGAACCACGGTAGGAAATTGTTTCACATGTCAAATATTATAAAAAAGCACTCTACCACCCATGTTGCTTCGTATGAAAATTCACGGATTTTCACGCATACGTGAAAAGATACCCAAACTACCTGTTACGATATCCTTCTCACGAAAGTTCTCTTTCTAGTTCTTTCATTGTTTTCGTAAATTGAAATTATCACGAATTCGCGTAAAAATTTGCATATTAAAATTTGTTACGGACGCATGCGTTAAACTTCTTTTAAATATAGGAACTTACAGTTAAGGATCAAAAGATATGTAGAAAATTCTACAAGCTGATATTTTTCGTCAATTAACCAACGACTTTGAAATACGTTCGTAGCTCGATAAGAATACAAAGGAAAGAAAGAAACTGGAGAGATGGAAGAGAAGTTTGCAGCGATGAGGACGCGAATCGATCGGTCGAAAGGGGGAGCTGCACTTGGAAAATGCGTGGGCCATTTTTCTGTCACGACGACACTACCGGCCCATCGATAATAATGAGAACAGAGGACGAGCACAATGGCGATTACGATCACCGGACTCATTGTACGCCGATATTCCACCTTCGCGAAATCATCCCATTTTTGTCGTTGCCCGGTTACGCGCTCGCTGTCCGTTCACATAATCTTTCTGCTTCTTTTCTCTCGTGAAAGCGCTGACCATTCACGCACAGTAACCTTCATTTTCCGATAGACGACGGCTACTCGCACTCGAGCAGAGGAGAGTCTGACACACCTCTCGGAGAAGATACAATCGACACGAAATGACTTACGCCTAATAATTCTCGAGGAAAGAGAAATTTTTGAACGTGCACAGTTCTTTGTGGCATTTTACAGAGATTTATGTCACGTTGTGTTCAGAAACACCCTGGCTTTCGTCAATTTGTATTGTTTTATATGTTTAACAGTCCTGTTTCTATACAGCGTCTTGTTAAAATAAAATTTCTCTACTAGCTTGGAACTTCGGTTTAAATAATAAAAATTCGTTCCTCGAAAGAACTAAGCACGGATTAGTCGACGAACGAAAGTCCCAGCTAGAAATTTAAAAATTCACACGCGCGATGGAAATTTAAATTTTCAAGTAAAAAGCGCCGCGTGCCAGATTACTAGGATTTTCCGCCCGCATACCGGTCAGAGCCACCGTACACGTGCCACGCCGCGAACAATACGGAAAGCTCAACACCTGGCAAAATCAAATCGAAACTCAACTTAGCCAGCGCCGGCCTCGCGCTAAAATTACCAGCGATCGATTCGATTGAACGTTAAATTTAATCGCGAGCCGACTACTCGCGGCATACTTTCACGGAAACCTAGAAATTCCCATCGACCGGAAGCTCTACAACCTAAATTCCGTGCTTCCCGCGCGCGATAAACACGGTACCGTTATCCTGCCGGAATGCGTTCGCCAGCGTGAAACAATCGTGAAGAGTCTACCCGGCGGACACGAGAGAGAGAGAAAGAGAGAGGGGAAACCAGCCAGTCACAAGGAAAAACGAGGAAGTCGTAGCCGGGCTCTCTGCGACCCAAGGGACGCCTCTGCCGATAAAATCAACGGACACGGCCGCTCTGTGTATTGAAACGGGACGAAAAAAGCCTTACACGGTTGTGTGCCCGTGGCGCGAGGCGCCGTTTTATTTGCACGTGCATGAATATGCACCTGGCCGCGTTACCTCCAATTTATGTCAGCGGTACAAGCCGAACTAATTTCGGTAACAACCGCACCGGGTCAGATCGAATGAGCACCGGTTACCACCACCCCCTCACCCCCTTGCAACCGCCCCCTTGGGGGGATTCTCGACGCTGTCCTGTGCCGCTTGCAACCGGAAGCGTTGCCAACGCGACCCACACCCCCGCTTCCGCTGTCTGTTTTTACCACTCGTTTTCTCTCTATTCTTCCACCTCGTCGCTACCCAATCCCACCCCATTCCCCTTTCACCTCTCCAATGTCCTCCTTCCTTCACCCCTCCATGTTCCTTCCCTCTTCTTTTATTTCGGTATATCGCGTCGTTGCACATTGTTGGCGAATCGAGGCAACGCGGCACGATACGGAACATTGTCCAATTTTCATATTTTATATGGACGGAGCCAGAAATGCGGGTTAACTTTGACCATCGCCGCGCGCAAAACAGAGTATGGCTGCTCTCGATGGATTGACTTTGGCTTTGGAGGACGGGCGAGGGGTTGAAAAAGTTTGTTGGTTCATTTCGCGCTCGGGAGACTGACGTTTCCGCTGCGAGGCGCGGATATTAAAAAAAGCGCAATTACCGCGAGGAATTGGAACACGCGAGACCGTGCGAGAGAACTTGCCGGTTTCTGTTATTACTTGATGAGCAACGTTCGTCTCTGGAAGACGAGCTCGATTCTACGTATCGATCTTCGATTTCACCGGCTATCTGTGTACCTCGTTAACTTTTTCTTTTGGTCGATTTTCAAACACGATGCAAACGAGTTGTCAACTCACTAAGTAATCAACGTTGCGTTAAAACAGTTCTTCTTCATCAGCCGGTGTCACATTATCAAATTCTATTCCATCGTCAAAATTCTATTTGGTCGATATTGGATCTACAGAAGGGCATTCCAAAGGTTCACTGAACATTTTTCACTCGGGTTTTGTAATTTTACGAAAACTTCGAAAATAATATCGCGATAAATTGCGATTCAACTGAGTCACACAAATTAAACCAGCGTAGGCTTAAACTAAATTTCACTCGATGTTCAGTTCGCTAAATACTCGTTGAATCCACTTATTTGAATGCGAATTAACGCGCAAACGAGGAACCATCGGTAAAAGAGAATCAGCGGTCTCCAATTGTACGAAACAGTTTGTCCCGCAATAAGTTCGCGTGAAACGGAATTCCACCGTTATACACGGAGGAGCGTTTATTTAAACAAAGCATGAAGCAATTCCCCTTTATGTTTTATAAATTCTTAATACGAAAATCCTCTCGGCCCCGTACCATAAAAGTTACTCTAGGCACCGGGTACGATCGTTCGAAACAGTTGAACAAACCTCGTAGCCATTAGCATTTTAACTAAGCGACCAGGCACCTCCAGCGTTGTTCATAAAAACAATCTTATCGCGGGCCATTTGCGAAGCTGCGCGCAGTATCTAACGCGGTGCAACGCGCGCCTCGTTCTCTCTCTCTCTCTCTCTCTCTCTCTCTCTCTCTCTCTCTCTCTCTCTGTTTCCCGGCGAGTTTTGCCGGTACCTTCCCTAAAACTTTAATATCGAGCCGCCTTGAAAATCTTTCGTTTACACGCCGGCTGAAATCCGGCCGCCTATTTCACCTCGATTTATTATTATTCCCCGTTGAAGATGGCCGTTTTCTCTCGACCAGCGTAATTGAACCATCTGCAAGGTGGGACCATCCCGCCGCAACAACGTCCATAGAGTCTACTTGCTCGTAATTACGGCAAGTCTGTTCGGCAAGCTATTTCGATAAGCTATTTCGAAATCGCCAGGTTAAGGCGATCCAATTTTAAGTTGCCGCGGAATGTGAAATGCAGCAGCTGGCGCGAGAAACGCGCACTCAGCGCGAGCCAAGTGCCACCGCTGCTGAATCTCTCTCTCTCTCTCTCTCTCTCTCTCTCTCTCTCTGCCGCCGCCGCGGTACTTCGAAACTTGATAAACTCGCGGGTCTCGATTATTGCGGCCATGTTTCCGATGAAGATCGATGAGCGCACTCTGACCGAAATCCCGTTCCGTTCCACGGATCCGCGAGATTAACCGGCGTTTCCTTCGTTAATGTCAAACAATGGAGTTCACCCTGTCCGTCCGCCGTAAGGTTAACACCACCATGAATATTCTTTGTCCGAGATCGCGTTCGAAACACGTTCACTCGCAAACGACGACGAATTCTGGCGGATTATTCGCGCGAGTAATTGAAAGACGACACAAACAAATAGCTTGAAATTGGAAAATTTTGTATCTTTGGTATCTTGAGGCTTCAGAGGCCAGAGGGGCCACGTTGAACTCAGGTTCTGCTTATTCCTGTTAATTTCAGCGACGAGCAGATTGGAATTTTCCAAGTTGCAAATTGCAAGTGACACACAGAAACATTCCGTTTTTCTCCAATTATTTTGATTCCTTTCCTCTTCATTCGCCTCCATCGCGACTAGAAGGTTAATTTTGGTAATTCTTTCAATTTTCCTCAATTTTGTTCAGCAATGTCCTGATTATAAACTGACAATTTTTGCAAATAATCTGTTGCATGTTAAATTATACCGAGTTATTTGAAAAATCATACGTGTTTCATCTTTTTATTTGATTGTGAATTATTGATTGTGGAATTCACACGTAAATTCATACTTTTATTGCGTGTTTTATTATAACAAATATTCATCTTTGAATATTGTACATATTTTCCGTATTATCGTGCATTTTTACGTTTCATCTCGAAATAAAATTCTTTGAAACATACCTAAAATCTGCAGAGATTTTTAATATTTTCTAAGCCACGGATATTAAGAACATTCTACTAATACCAACTCGTTTCTTTCCAGGCCGCGACAGTGATTCAGTAATTACTTTATCCGGCGCAGCGAGCTCGGAAGAATTTTGATTAATTTTTCAGAGACAGCTCGCCCGCGTAATTACACTGTTTTCTAGATGCAATTATTGGATATTTTCGTTCGCAAGTGCACGCTTATGCAACAATGATATCGACCTCATGGGAGGTGCATACTGCTTGAAATTTAATTACAACGCTCCGCAGGGCACCGGCGAGTTATTGTAGTGAAAAAAAACCCTTGATAAAAACGCATGAATGTATGAGAGCTTTTACTACGATGCTAATGTGAAAGTGGCGAAGGAGAAAAGAGAGAGAGAGAGAGAGGGAGAGAGAGAGAGAGATAGATAGATTCAGTCGCAAAAAGATGGAGAAACCCGGGTGCTATTCGTTTCTCGTTTCAGTTCGCGTTCAAAGTGAAAACATTAAAAACGAATCGCGGGTAAATTCTCCGCTTCAAATCAAAAGAACTATATTAATATGCATGAACGTTTTTTTTTCCTTTTTTTGACTCGTCGCGCGCTCCTTTTATTTCGAACGATAAATTCGCGAGAGATTCCATCGCAGGATTGTCCAAAGGTTAATTTAATTATAATTAAAAGAAAATTCTCGAGGAACAAAGCTGTTTGTTAATACGTCGATAATCGCTTGATTTTCGTTTACGAGCGTGTTTCCTTCTTGCGTGATGGACGCGCGCGGTTATAGGATCAACACACGGATCGATCCGATATCGTTATTCTTAATAAAGTTTCACACGCAGCAATAAGCGGTTTAAAGTTTCACGCACGAAGGGCTCGCGATAACAAGGAGTAATTTCATTCGCGTGTAGCAACTCGAAAAATTTAACGTATCGATTGCCCAGAGAAATAAATTAATTGCAAGCACTTGGCCCCTTCTCTCCCTCTCGCTCGCTCTCGCAGCGCGACGTAGAAATTGCTGCTTCGTGGATTTAATGAAAAAAACGACAAAAAAGAAAGCCAGGGCGAAAATGACGATAATAAAAGTAACTTCGTTAAAACTAATTTAACTAGAAAGTTTCGAATAGTACCGAGTCTTTCCGTTATTTTTTCTCCTGCTTCCTTCCTTTTCTTTTTTTTTTTTTTGTTCTCCCTTCTTTCTCTCTTTTTTTCGGAAAAATTCGCCGTTAAGAGCGAACTTTATAGCGAAAAAAATGTGGTTCGGACTCCAGTTTTAATTTCCCGGAGCTCTCCTTTACTTTGTGAACCAATAAAGCTAAAGTTATAGATTAATAATGAAGAAACTTCGTCGTCCGTTGTCTTCCTCTTCTCTTTCTTCTTCTTCCAGTTCTTACTCCCTTTCTTTTTATCCTTCTACCACTACTACTACTACTACTTCTTCTTCTTCTTCTTCTTCTTCTGTACAATCTAACATTGTCAATTATCGGGCAAGAATGAATTACCGTTATTTTTCACCCGTCTCCCACTCCTTGTAAAACTTCTCCGCGTGACTTTAACGAGCAAATCTTCACCTAACGAGTCCCTCAAGATTGAACGAAGAATGAAATCTTCCCTCCAAACCGAATTGGACATAAATAGTCTGTGAAAAGCTTAAAAAAATCTTCCATTATACTCCCATTTCTTTATTTAAATCGAAACCTCCATTTATAGACGTTTAATTCCCAAGAGTGTTCGCCGTAGCTTCAATTAGATCTGAATTACTTTATACAGTACGAATTATAACCCTGTACCGTACGTGACAAATATTATTCGTAGTGTCACGTTAGACATCAAAATCGTACCTTGAGATTACATAATTGTGAGTCACCTACAAACTCGATCGATTAAGAACGTTCCTCTTAATGTTTACGATGATTATGAGGATTTTAATTGAATCGAAACAAATATTCCACGCCTTTCTGAAAGTTATTTCGCACCGTGCCGCTAGAGCGTGGATTTTTGAGCAAATGTATAGAAATAGAGTTTGAAGGACGGTTCTGCGAAACAAACGATGCAGAATTATAACTTCGAATACAATAGATTAAGAGTCTCAGTGCCGCAAGTGTATCGCAAATAAAATTATTTCGTTCAAAATTCTAGCGTGCTCCGAATCCAAGTCTTTCAATCCCCTTCGAATAACAATTTCCTCAAACCGTGAATTTCACAAAAACGTATAAAATCCACAATCTACTTATCCCAACTGTCCAACGAAGAAAACTTCTTTCTCGACCAGCCATAATTCCACGTAATGTGCACACGTGGAGTAAGCTCGCGGACAGATATTTTTACTCGGCGTAAGATATCGTTGACGACGTTTCGCAGGTTGGCTCGTTAAGTAAGCGACCTTCGAGGGGGCCGGCACGTGGGTACTCGATAGGTATCACGAAGCCACAAAGTATTCTAAAATATCACGGCCGTCGGAAGGAGAGGGTGGCTGAAAGGGGTAGGTCGTGGCAGGGGCTGAGAATTAATAGCCAACGACACAAATTGAACGGGGGGCCTGCAGCGTCGCGAAACGACTACGTGATTACGGGTTAATCAGAATTAATTAAGTGCCATGGCATGCGCGTCACTACTTCGTTACTGTGACGCGTCAAGTGGCGCGCCCCGCGCATCCAGCCATCCCACCAACGGCTTAGTATGTGATCCTAATGAATGATATGCGCGTGCATGCTTCCGTTGCCCGAGCTTCCGAGGGTTTAGCCTCGTGAGTAAGTCTTTCGCTCTCTTTTCCAAGGGAGAGACACAGGGAGAGAGGGTGGAATAAATGAGCCAGAAGGGACGACCGAGGGAACCGTCGAGGGAACCAGGCGATTTCCTAGCATTCGACAGCACTTCGTCGCAATTAATGAGGTCGACATGTTTTTTTTTCTTTTTTTTTTTTTTTTAGAAACGTCATACCGATAGCGAGAATCTTCTGTCGACGAGGAGATTGTCATATTAATTTTCTTCATTTTTCAAGTTATCTACTGTTGGTAGATTGATATGTTCTTAAATAATTATATAGTGTATTGACTTGGCTGGTTGTTTAATCTTCGAATTACTTGTCATTATTTGGTTGGAAGTAAATAACGAAGCATTCAGATCGATGCGTTTTTGGGTAAAAAATTTGTCCAGTCTTTCGCGAAATTTAGCAAGATTAATTTTTAATTTGAAGCACCGTGCTCTTCCGGCATCCATTATTATTCTCTTCCATCACGATGTAATGAGTTTCAATTCGCAACGTCGTCTTATAATTTCAATCTTACTCTTTTCACCATCGTCTTCAAGAGTCATCAAATCTATCCAGGACACAGAAATTACGCGCGACCAATTTCCATTCGACGACAGCCAATTTTTGATTTTCTCTTACTTATTCCTTTTGCTTATTTATATCAAGTAGAACACAGAGAGAGAGAGAGAGAGAGAGAGAGAGAAACGAAAAAGGAGATAGTAATTTGCAGTATTTATCGTCGTTGAAACGCGACAGCCGGCGGCGGCGAAACGAAACATCGTATTAAAACAGATAGGCGAATTTCGAGCCGCTTAGAAGCTGCACCGTGGAAATTCCCATCGTCGACTAGGAGTGGGGTGAGACCAGGGGCGACTAGGACGAAATTCCCAGATATTACAGTCCGCGAAACAAGACGCGGCTCACAAAGTGCTTTGCGACGCATTCTTAACAGATGATCCACCACAATTCTCGCGGCGAACGTTCCGGGGCTTATAAAGTTGCCTCGTCGTTTCTCTCTCGGCGTGACCCGCATTTCCATGCGGCTCCGTGCAGTATACGTACATACGTACATACGTACATACACGCTCACGCTGCGGGCGTAATTCCTTTTCAGAGGTCGCTTTTTGTCCCGGTTCTTGCGTTATGGATGTTAATCGCGCTGCTACCTGTAATCAACGCAATGGGGGAAACAGTCGGCGATGCGATTTATCCGGCTGATTAGACCTCCTCGTTCCTCCTCGCTGCCGTTCAATTTCCTCGATTATTTTGCTTTTCTGGTATGCTCGTTCGTAGAAGAGGAATGTCGAGTACGATGGAAATGCGGATGTTTCTTTTCAGCATGTCACAGCGAAATAGCTCTGGAGCTATGGTTTTTTGAATTTACGTAGTATTTTAATGAATAGTTGCTCGTTGAATGGAATGCTCGTCGAATTGCTCGTTAAATTATTATATTATCGAACTGTATGCGACAATTTGTAAGGTAATAGCACTAGATTATATTGTGCATTCGTGCGAACTCTTGAAATTCATTTATACACGAAAGGAACGTAGCATATAAAGTATGTCATTCGTTACGAGCTCTCACTTGAACTCAATTTTTTCAATGGTCAAATGTCCATTAATACCAACGAAGCTTCGCGATTTAGATTTTCGAATCTGGCGCGTCGAACGTGACATTCGAACCTCTGAATTTAAGATTGGCGATATTACGTAGCAGACGAGCTGCCTCGAATATCGCATCCATCGAGAAATTAATCTTTCGCGCATCTTGAAATTTCTGTCGAGTCGTTGGGCAGGGACAGCTTTCAAAAATTTACGAGACTCAAATCTCGGTCTCCCCGCGATTGAATTTTCCACGCAAGCGAGAAGAAATATCGTTACCAGCGTGCCGTGTTACGATCGAAGGTCGTCGGTTGCCGAACGCGGTACAAACAGGAACAAGTAACGAGTACTCGTTCGCCGGGAACTCTTCATTAGACGACTCCAAAATTGACTTCGCCGTTTCCACTTGAGAAAGTGCTCGAGCACTAATAGAACGGTGCGCGTGTATATCGCCGCGTACACCTCTAGAAGCCGGGATTTCAACGAAGACCGGGATTATGGGATTCGAATCGAGTCTTCCGGGGTCAAGAGTCTCCTCGTGCTTGAAACTACGTTCCGTTTCCGGCCGGGCCGGTCGAGAAAGCGAGGCGAACGCTCGCTCAGCCGTGATTACAATAAGGCGACGTCGAATTCGTGCTACAGGGGATGACCGCCGGTTAGTCTACACGATTTTCAAAGATGGCGTACGTCTTTGAAATAAGTGTGAACTCTGGAGAAAAACACTTTTTTTTAACGACGAAAATACGGGCTGCCACTTTACTAATTTATTTTATTGAAGAATAATAGTTGAAATGAATAAAAATTCAGAAATTTTACGGAGACGTTCGAATAATGCAGCTTTAGTGAAACGTAATCTTCAACAACGTGCTTCCAGATTTTCGACCGATATATTCTACGATGTGCATGAATCGTTCCATTCGAGCCTGACCATGTCCGGTTAATACTACTTATTACTCGTCGTCAATCGCATTAAATTAGAAAGTCTCGGCGACAACACTACACAAAACGACCGATTGTTTAATATCGGATTTCGTAGAGATAACGTGTGATTAAAGTCTCATCCAAAGGAAACACACTTCAGCCGTACTATTGCGACACTGGTGTGTCAGCAACACGATGATTAACCCGAAAGAAATTTTTATAAATGCGAACTTACGAATCGACTTCACGCACAAAAAGGAAATTATACGAGTTCGCGAGTCGGTTTTATGCATAGAAACAGCCAGACCGGTCTTATATTTTCCTCGTCGTCATTTGAATAAAAATACGAGATACGTTACGGTCCTCGGACAGAAATCGATTTTCCTTCTTTTCCATAAAATATTCCGGCTCCAACAGCGGGAATAAGAAAAGAAAGAAAAAAAAAAAAGAGAAAAGAAAAAAAAAGCAGGAGAAAAGGCGCAAAATAAGAAACCTCCGAGCTAGGTATCCCCGTCGCCGCAAAGATCCACTCGCTGTAAGCGTGCCACTACAATTATACGAAGCTTCTGGCTTCCGTGTGGATAGCACTTCTGCGGTGCTTCTTCTTGGTTGACCCGGCAACAACAGCAACAACATCGCCAGCAAAGTCAACGACGGCGCGCACTTAGAGGAACGGCTTGTTAGCCCGCGAGATCCGCGTATTTCCGGACGTCTTATTTAATTAGACACCTTTCAAAGGCATTGTTAGGCATCGTCGAGGCGGCTCCGCTACGGTACTCGTCCACGCCGCGCCGCATCCCCGAACGCCGCCTGTACGTGTTCAAGTTGGCCACTGGCCAATGAGCGTCTCCGGATTACGCTTCTGTTTAACATTCCCCCCTCTTTCTTCTTTTCGTCTCGTCTGTTTTCTTTTTTTTTTTTTTTTTTAGCTCAGATCTGTCTGCGATCGAGCACGGTGAAAACTGTGGAATTTTTTTCCAACTCAAATTTCTTTCAGAAATAGAACGACACCGATTGCCTTTAGAAGATAAATCTACTCAGATTTCAGAATTCTGCGTGTATTTTATAGCCACGTTTTACAGATTTGATCGATGAACGAAAGAAACGACGAACGATGGAAATTGTTGTAATTATCCACGTGCCTGGCGATTGTCGAAATCAACGAAATAAACACATCGAGGTCAAGTGGCGTCGAAATGCCATACGCGAAGAATCCGATCAATGGATTAAATTCCATTTGAACAGCTACGTGCATACGCGTGTAATATTGATGTCACTCCTCTCTCCCGTTGGAGAGACGCGCTCTCACGCCGAGAGAAGATTGCGAACATTCTCCCCGAGGGGTGAACTCGATACGCGTGTCGTGACGTTTTTACCGTTCATCCCCCGTCGCGGGGCATCGCGTCGTTTACCCCGGTTTTCAGACGTTGCGACACACAGGGCACGCAATCACGCGATTCCCTTGTCCGTCGGAAGCGAAATCACGATCGCGTGGAAAGCTCGAATACGCGGCCAACGAGAAAATGGTTTGAGCGTGTCATCGTCGCGTGTCGCCGTGTGGTGAAATTAACGATATTATCGACGCGGAGGCGAGAAAGAAGCACACGTTTAGATACAGCCGCGATAACGCGCCGATAACATTCCTCCGACAAGTTTTCTATTCGACGACAAACACGACCGAAAATTTCAACGCGTTAACAGCCGCTGATAATAACGTTGTTGCGTCTAAAGTGCAAAGACGACGGCTAAAGTATGACTAAGCAGATCGACTGAGAAGCTTTCTAGATGACAACATCAGCCTCTACATTTTTTTAAATAGAAAAAGAATAAAGTTGTTTAGAAATTGATATAATTATCTCTCGATTCGAGTTTAATTGATATCAACGCTTTTCCGGCGGCGCTTTTCCAAACGATTGCGTGTAAGAAATGTGTATTGTTTATTTGAACTATTCTTATGAATAATTGTACAATTTTGTTACTTCAATATTGTAACGATCGAACCCATCAGTATGACTGATGTCAGACTTTCGTTTTTCATAACGGCTTAAAAGATACGGATATTCTTGTGGAAACTAAAATTCTATAAATCTATTTATTTTAATTATCATTTGCATTATAATAATTTATAGGTAGAATATTTTGCGACGGTTGTTCTAGAATTAATATACATTCTTGTTAACCAGAATCAAATATAATGTGACCGACCTTGAAAGTGTTAAAAAGTCAGAATTACTAAATGTTTCCAAAAGGAATTTATTCGACACAATATTTTGTTTCAATCGTCAATTGTCAGTGACTCCAAGGGGAAACGAAAATAACTAACACGCGCCATAAGAAGAAATAATCGTAAAGATGCGCCAGGCAAAGGATATAACAATTTAACCGAGAGAGCAAACGCGAAATTTTCGTCTCTGGAGGACCGGAACAAGATGACTTTTAAATTTCCGCGAGGAGCTGGGCGGAAAAGCAACGCGATAAAAGAGAGGAGGCTGACTTGATACGAGTTTCCAAGGGGATAGAAAGCACTTTTGAGGAGCAGCCACTGATTCTAAAACCCTACTGTTGAAAGGATGGCCATGTTACGGCCACTTGCTACCATTTAATTCCGCAAAGTGACATCTAAGCCTGCTATATGCAGGACGAAAGCCGAAACTCGACACTGACTGAATAATGCGAACACGTAGAGCGGAGAATCGCCGGCGAACACGTTGCAAGGGGAACGACGATCGTGAAACGCGGTCTGTCATTTGGATTACTTAAACGGTCTATCGTGAAGATCGATGATAATACTTTGCCGGCGTCGTTGGCCCCCTCTCGATATTCCACGGGGATTTCTCTCGTATAAAATTCAGTTTTCCCGGATGATGTTCTTCGAATTTTTTTCAGGATGTTACATTGATGTAACGAACGTTTCAGATAGATGTAATTTATCGCGTTTGTATTACGCGAGAATCTGTGACAGTTTCGAAGAATACTTGTAATAACTGATATATATATATATAATAAAAATGTATTTTAAGTATTGTACAAGTTCGTTCAAACTTCTATACATTCTATCAAGAAGTATTATCGTTTAAATACGAGCACAACCATCTATAATCCTCTGTTTCAATGAAGCATTCCCTTGATCAATTTCTGCACTTCAGTTCCCTGATGTGAAATTTTTATAGTGTTACGAAAATAGAAACTTGAAATCCAATCTTCAAACTTATCGCTGAATTTTTATAAACGTAATAAAAGAAAAAAGAGAAAAAGGAATTTGTTTCATCTACCAAATGTTAGAACCAATGTTCCTCACCTTCGAATATTTTACGTATTTCTCGCAATTATAAATATGCATAAAAGTCTGCAATCTGTTAATTACTTTCCATGCCCGCTACACATCCCGTCCTAAATCCCTAAATTATACAATCCGCCGCTATCAACCCCTAAACAATCACCGAGCGCTAAATGCATCCCCGAAAACATCCTTCAATCCGAAACTGCACCGTAGTCTATCCTCTCTCGACCAAATAAGCAATTCAAAACCGGGTGGCGCAGGCATACCGAAATATATACCGTTTCGTATGCATGACATTTCCGAGGGAACAAAAATTTAAGCCGGTTACGTGTAACGAATCGATCGTGCACGCGGTCAGCCACCGCCGTCGTTCCCCTACCGATCCGAAAAAAAAAAAAAAAAAAAATAAAACGCGCCAAGAATCCAAACGCAGTAGACATCGGGACGGAAAATAATCGCGACGCTCGTAAACGGTGGCGACGCTGAGCGAACGGAAATGGGGTGGCTTGTGCTCAGCTTCCGGCTCGGCCAAGTCACGAGACTTGAGCAGCCGTGGCTCTGCGGAACGCCTTCAAACGAAACTGTCCCCCGCGGCGATGGATTCCTTTGCGCCATACTGAAATTCCACGCATCCGGGTAAATACGCTGAAGGCGTCGCGGTGGAATTCAATCATTATGCCGGCCGGGACGCCGCATCGCGGTCCGTGCACGTCGCTTTACTTCCCGCCTAGCGCGCCGCGTCGCATTGTTGGTCAAGCTCCGGCGATGGCGAGTTCCTTCGAGCTGATCCTGCCAGAAGGATATTCCCGTCGCTGGCGAACAGGCTGGACACGAGCCTCTCGGCGAGCATCGCTTGGCATTCACCTCCACGCGAAACGTGCTCGACCACCGTGAGACCATGCAAACGAGAGATCTTGTCCTTTTCTACCGTGTTCTCTCTCTCTCTCTCTCTCTCGTTCGCTCCTGTTTCTGTCTCTCGTTCTTTCTTTCTGTTCTTTTATTTTGAGTTGAGATTATTCGCATTTTCGCGTGGGCGCGGCAGCTGAACTGCTTGTCGACGAGTGTTACGGCCTGGAATTCAGTCCCTTGGGTTCTGCGTGAATTTTTCCTACGTGTCCTGCGTGTTCCTCTTTTTTTTTTTTTTTTTTTGCAGACAGTGGTCGGACAGCGTTGCTAGGTTCACGGGATAGGATCTGGAGTTGGATGTCACCGCTTTTTTACTACACGACGAAGATATAAGTAGAATCATTTACAAAGTCGAATAATTGCGCGTTACGTGTACTTTTGACTGTCAAGATCAATTATGATGTTTATTCGATCGAACCGAGATCAATCGCGTAACCAAGTAAACCTCACCTACACTTTCGTTTATTCAGAGATTGAACAGTTTAACACGGTCGTAGGACAAACAATTGCACGACTGAATCGTTATCTCAAACGTGAATCTCAACGCAAGTTTCGAATTCATTACGCTTCGACATCATCGATCGCCTCGTCGTGTGTTTCGCGAGACAACAACGGTTATCCTACATCACGAGCGTTTCCACTCGAGAGAGCTCGCTGCTTCGATATCGCGTATCAATGACGACGGTAACATCGAGGAGGCAAGGAAACAGCGGCGCTGGAAGAAGCAGCTTCGAGAATGGAATTTACGCGTTCTGGCAGCCGCGTTTCATAGCGACCGTAGGAACGTGGCTGTGATTAACGCGCGCTTCCATTCTCGGTCGGGCTGTGTTCCAGCATCGCCTATAAACCGCGGTTTACAGTAAATCCAGCACGCGTTGCTGCCAGCAGCCGGTATAACGCGTTTGCATTAAGGCTTAGCAAACCGGCCGGTCCGCCGGGATCGGGGAGGGAGGGGGGAGGGCAGGGAGAGCAGTAAATTTTATTCCTCCGCGTTTTTCTTCCCTTGCCTGTCGACCCTCGTTGCACCACCTTCGTTATCGATGCACGTACGAAGCTTATCCGACCGTAAAACGAATCAAACTACATCGTCGGCGAAAGGGGTGGGGGGGGGAGGGGAGAGGATGAGAGGATCTACGCGAGCTCGTCGCAAAATTCCTCCATCTCGCTTTCAAAATCGGCCGTTGTTCCAACGAACGTTCGAGAAATGTTCCTTCGTGTCAAACTCGAGAGATATAATCACACCTGTGACCAATTTATTCTGTGCTGCGGAATTGAATAAAGATTACCAACATGCTGGTCCTGTCAAAGTTACCAGAATTATTAATAACCTCGTAATCTTTTAAATTTCAACATTCACGATCTTTTTTTTTTTTTTTTTTTATTTCTTTGTACGTATTTGTACTAATGGTATCGAACTGTCCTCTTCTTCGGATCCGTACGCTAATTTTGTTCAACGATTTTTTTCCCTTTTCTCGTTTCTTTCGCATTCGCGAAACAAATGCCAAGACGTCAATTACTAATAAACAGACAACTCGACCGATCGATGCTAGCTCCTACCAAACAGTTGTTTCGTCTCGTAGAACGAAACATCCAGAGTAACCGTGCAATTTTCAGCGAGTTCGCGTTCGTCAAGTCTCGAGGCGAGGCCCCGTTATTAACGACACCGTAAAAAAAAAAAAAAAAGAAACCGGTTGTTGCTCGACCGGTGGTGTACGTCGAGTCAACAACTGCGCCCTCCCGCGAGGATAGTCGATATATCTGGCGGCTGTCTAGCTCTCTGGATGTGTGTACACGGGGTCGAATCCGTGGCCCCTGCGCCTCTATTGACATTGATGGGGTGACAAGCAACGGGCGATGGGTGCTAGCGAGCAAGTAGTCGGTCGTCTGGTTGGGAGCCGTAGCAGCTTGTATTAGTGGCGGCGGTTAAGGGAGGAAATGGAGGGTGTTGCCAAGTCTCGACATGCCTCGCTTCGATTAATCAATGAGAATGGCATTTCGGAGAGGTGCTAGGCAAAGGTGACGCTGAAGGAGGTGACGCGAGAGCCTCGAGGATGCCAAGAGTGAAGCGACTACCACGCTAGACGGATTGAGCGTGGAGGAAAACGGGCAAGATGAGGTCGGCGCTGGACACTTTTGATGAATGGTGTCTATGATGGACCCCCGTAGGCTTCCGGTTTGTCATTTCTGTCGCTCCTGTCTTTCTGTGTCTCTCGGCTTCTAACCATTTCTCCTCTCTTATCGTTCCACCCTCTCTCTCTCTCTCTCTCTGTCTCTCATTCTGCCCGCTTGGGTATTCATATCCAAACGGTGAAACCGCTGAGACATCGCCGAGCTAAGAAGCTGTGATGTGAATTATCGTCCTGTCCCTTGTAATGTCGGCAAACATTAGGATCGATTCGATATAGGCCGAGCCAGGACGGATATAATGCTCCGGCAGGATGTTCGATATTGTTTAGATACAGAACGTGCTAACACGAGGATAAGTAATGGGAGAGACAGGATCCCGCGGTTGGAGATGATTGGCTCGCTAGCAAATCTGGCCCCGTCAATTTCCGACGCGAATTTAACGAAGAAATTGCATTCCAGTGTATCACGTATAACGCGTTGTCTCTGACTAGAGATATAATTTTTCAGAAAAATTGAGAACAACGTCAAAATTTTCTTTGTCCATGAAACTCGAAGGAAACCAACATCGATTGCAATTGTTTATCATAGCGAGGTGAACTGAAATTACGCCAGTAATATTTAATAATATACAGCGGGTCACAGAAATATTCAATTGATGCAAATTTCACACTTTTGTGACTCGTACGTCATAGTTTCGTAGATACGTAACTTACAACACACACGTTGCAACAATGAAAGTAACAAAGTAAATTACGCGTGAACGAGAAAGACAACTGACGACCATTCGGTAGAAATCAAAGTAAATCACCGACGTTCGATTGTTCGCAAGTACGATTCACAAATACCAGAAGCAGGATAAACGAACACGAACCAACTTACATGTGGAAGAGGATGCTTGAAAAATTCACGAAGCTGCTTAACAATGCAAAACCGCTAATTAAAATACCAGGAAGTTGCAGGCAAGTTTAATAATGAAGAACTATAACTCCTCAACTAATAACAACTCGATGAACACGAACGTTCCCGGCAGCGAACAAGGTATCTCGAACGAGATACGCGTGTATACTGGTGCATCGTTTGCGCATGATGTACACGGTTTTTACGCTCGCCGATCTCCAACCCGAGCAACGAAGACGAGATCCTTGCGCGGCGTTCTTCCGACGCGCCGGTAAATTCACCGCGGCGACGGAGATTTCCAGGATTTCTTCCGAAAACTAACGTTTTCTTTGGCTTATTGCCTCCCGCCGCGTAACGGGGTACGATTCTAATTCTTCGTTAATTAATGGAACGACATCAGACGCCACGTAAGAAAAGGAGCGGGGTGGTACGGTTCGAGAGTTTGCTGAAAGGTGGCCTCCATTTATCACTGTCTAGGACAGAAGTAGACGGGAGGAAAATCGATCCCTTACGTGTCATCCTTCTCTCCTTTCCACTCGGTTTCACCAAAGGAGAACCTTCTTCCGCGTACGCGAGCCTTTCTCTCTCTCTCTCTCTCTCTCTCTCTCTCTCTCTCTCTTTTTCTCTTGCTCTCGTTCTTCCTGCTTCTAGCGTTTCTCTATCGACACGAAACTTATTTTATATACATTTTATGATAATTACGCCGATTCAATGGGCTGGGTATTCGTTCGTGCCAGAAGCACGTGCATGCGTTATCGTCGAAATGCGAAACGTCGAGTATTCCACGTCCACTTTTCGCTATCGAGCGTCTTATTTGAATATTCCTCACGGTGTCTCGCAGCTAGGTGTACATACGGAGCGGTAAACAGGGAATATCGGTAATTTTATTTGAGAAACGAAACGTGCGCGGACGAACGCGTCTGGTTCCTTTTTTTTTCTCCTGCTCGAGGAAAGAAAATTTATCACTTCATCTTCCGCACTCGCAAGATAATCAATCAGCTAATCCCTTTGCCGATCTTGGATGAAAATTTATCGTTGTCTCCTGTATTTGCGAGATAATCGATCAGCTAACCTCTCGAGCTGAAAATTGAAGAATCTCCCCCAATCGGATCTACCATCGAGCCAGTGTAACAGAAAGAGGTTAGGTCAAACTAAACGGCTGACCAACAATTAACAACGATCCTTCCTGCTATCGACAGCATCCGCGGCATGGCGGATTCACTGTGACGAAAAAAATCGCCTGGATCGTGGAACCATCGTTCGAGCCAGATTGCTGCAACACCCATCGACAGCAATATGGCCCGTACAATGAACTCCAGTGCTCGACGTTGCGAGAGCAAGTTCAACCTCGCTTCTCATTGCTAGTTCTCGTGCTCGACGCGCTATAAGCAACAGCCGGCCGCGATTCTTCCCGTCTCTCCCTCCACCCCTCGCCCCACCTCATCGTCTGGCCGCGCCGTCGTTTTCCCAAACGCGAAGAACTCGCGGTACGAACGGGACCGAGCTGCACCGCTCGGATACCCCGAGTCTCGAATCTATTTTCCATCGTATACAAGCGGTTACCGACTCTCGGCCGGCTAACCGACGGCGCCTCTAGAGAATACGGTACAAAGGTTGCCGGAAGCGGAGGAGAGAGAGAAAGAGAGAGAGAGAGAGAGATGGGGAGGGAAACGCGAATTGAAAACGAGTCGAGGAATATACGGCAGGATGGTGCGGCGGAGGCGAACAAAAGATGGCCCGGGCGAAAATGAAACGGAACGGAACGAGCACGCGGCAGCACGCGGCTGCGTGTGCACCAAGCGCTATACACGCCCAGTTCGAGAAAATAAGAAACCAGACGGCGGAGAAGCAAGACGGAGGAGGCTATCGCGAGTTCTGGCCGGAGTTTTCTGCGAGTTATCCGGACACCCCGACCAAAGGGTGTTAATTACCAGGCTGTTCTAGACCCCGGCGGGGTTGCAGAGGAGGTGAGCGAGAGATGGGCGGAGAGAGGCAGCCTTAAGCTATATGGAAGCGGCGGGGACGAGGAGGGGTTGCTCGCCCAGGCCCGCCGCCGCTAGGAAAGGATGGAGACTCCCGGGTGCGAGATAACGTTTTCAATTACCTGCAGGATGTGACGTAGTTATGAGTTAGCTACCTAGAGAGCGACGACGGTTCTAGCTACCCAGCCAACTGGTTCCAGAAGATGATGAGCCAAGATGGGCCGAGCAGAGGAGTGGCGAGGAGAGGAGAGGCGAAGCAGAGTAGACGACGCGAGCAATAGACGGTAGATACCTAATACTTGTATAGCGCGTGTCCTCGCGAGATAAACTAAACCCGATTAGAACCCGTGTACAACGGTACGATACTGGCGACCGATGCAACCGATGCAACCGATGCTGTATTTCCTTTCTGGGCTGGACGTGGTTTGCGGAGTTCACTCCATAGTGAAACATTGCCAATCGATTTTGTTCAACGACCAACTCACCCCCGAATTGGTTATTTGCAGTTAGTTTTATTTAAGAGCATCGTGAGTCACTCGAGTCACTCTAGTTAGTCGGTTTATGATTACAGAAAATGGAACGACGGGGAAGCAACAGACACGAATGAATCCGCGGATTCAAGTGTAAATCGCGTTTTCTCCTCCGCGTGTCCGCCATTTCGCAGAGGAATATCGTCATATCTCGTTTCGTTGCCAATTTGCGACACGTCGAGGGAAGAACACCACCGACGAGAGGAAGGAAAAATGAGAGGAAAAAGGACGTCGAGATCCAATCCAATTAGCAAACGACCTTAATGTAACGAAGGTAGAAGAAAAGACCGGGGCTCTGGTAATCCTTAGAGCTCCATCTCCATCGTTCAGTCACCCTCCTGCCTCCTCGCCAGCCCAACTCGTGGATCCTTCGAATCCCTTGCTGCAGGATCTTCAAGGGTATCGCGAATGAATTTGCCGCCGGTAATTTTACGGCGACTACCTTCGGATGCGTTTTAGGCGGGGATAAACGCGTCAACCGGTCGCAGTGGAGGAGCTGGAGGATAATCGCGGCGGATAGTGGCGATGCTTTCGAAAGTCGAGCCGGCACGACGGAAGGGAAATATCGTCGGGCTAGCTACCTAATCTCTTGAACGTCAGCATCCTTCTTTCCTTCTTTCCTTCTTTCCCTCTTTTCCTTTTTCCTTTTTATCGAAAGTTTTTAGAAAACGTTTCGCCGTTTTTATTTTACCCTGTTTTAATCTTCGCCAAACGCTTACGTAAAGAAGATGAAGTTTCGTGCGTAAGTTTAAGCATCGGAAGCGTAACAATCTGGAATTGAGAATCGTTTAAATTTGAAACGCTCGATTCAATCGAACCTTGTTATTAATTTCCGTCGTGGAGAATTTTAAATACGGAATGAAATTGAACGCCATGAATTTTAGTGATGCAACGACATTTATCAGTGTATACAAATTTATTCGAACGTTGCGTATGAAATGGCGAGTCCCACTAAATTATTCAACGTTATTAAACAACATTTATTAGAAGTTTGAAGTTTGCCGACGTAATTGGTATTTTATCAGTTGTTCGATTACGGCAAGGTAAACTCTACGTCGAAACTCTACGTGAATCGAAGTCAAATTAACAACGTAAAAATTATATCGTACAGGTTTTTGAAAACAACAGTGTCGAAAGAATACAACGAGCTGTCGTTCGTGCGAAGAATTGAAGTTGGAAAATACGAACGCGAACAATGGACCAACAAAATTACCAACAATCACGATCGATCAGATATTTACAATGGACGAAACGCAGGCAGCCGAAATTTAATTAATATTATTTTCACGAAAGCTGCAAAGATTGAAATTTATATTTTACCGTTTTAATCTGCAACAAGCTCGTATTATCTGAGTTCCACGTCCCGAGGAATATACATATAAATTGCTCCGAATAATTTCTCCGCCCGCGAGGATCAGATTAAGCGTCGTTAGCGAACGTTACTCGATCTATATCGGTTTTAAAAGATTCTTCTCAAGGCTGGTTTCGAGGCTTTAAGGCGCTCGAAAGTGGAAACTTGGAAGTGAAAGGAGCTTTCAAGTCATACGTCTCATTCTCCGCTGTGTTCCAAGCGGTACTCTCGTTTGCTGTACATCATTCGCCGCTCATTTTTCTCTCGCGCTTCCTATAATGGCGGGCGTTCATGATTTCTAAGTTAACGGCGACTTAGCCAGCCCGGCTAAGGGAGATATACTTTTTCTTAACACGTGCACCGCGTCGTTGGCTGCTGCCACTGACGTCATATTTATCTCCTTAACTGCACGATTATAACGTAAAAAACTGGCAAGGGAGAGGAATGCTGGGAGCCGGGTTGCCTGCTGCTCCCATAATGTATTGTAATGTATACGATGGAAAGTTCAGCCTGTTCGTAATAATGGGAACAAAAATGATGCATAGCAACTGTTCCGACAGTTGTTATTAATACACCGAAATCAGGAGATAAATTCCAAAGTTTCGGAATACGTACGTACGTCTGCTTAGGTTGGAGTTCGTTCGCGCGATATTTCAGATGCGAGGTGAACAAATTGAATCGACTAGATTATTTAAACGAAGCAGAAGGTGCAAAATTAAACGCTGATGCATATAATATCTTGGTCTGTCTGTTATGCAAATGGTGCGATGTAAAATGTTTGACTAATTTCGAGATTTGGCGGATTTTCAAACGAGTATCTTTAATGGCCGACGATATTTATAAGTAGAACTGATGGCAATTACACTCGCGTTGAAATACGATAGTCATATTTTTAACATGATTTCTATTTCTATGATTTTAAAAAATGTGATTATAAAGTCGCACTTGCAGTAAAATCATTTATATATATATATATTTTTTTTTTTGCTTGATGATCTATAGATGACTGAACTTATTTCAAGACCTTTCCGATTGCAATTCAAGGACGAAATTGCTGTTATTGTTAATCAACGACGCAGACGTTGCAGATCTCGATACATTGTTTAAAAATATTATACATTTTCGACTCTTATCTAAAACACGATTCGTCTCAATTTCACGTCCCACGTCGTACCGATACGTTCGACTCGATCGACGTACTCCTAACAGAGCCAGGAGAACCGCGTTCTCCTCTCTAAAATACATCGTTCGCTCTACGTCACGTCCACTTTCTACGAATATTCCAACAATGCACCAGCGTTTCCCAGAAACGCCGCCACATTTTTCACACAAATAGCGCCATTTGTTTCGTCGGTTATCCCTCGGACACCATAGAGATCCATCTCTAATTCAACCGGCGATAACATCTAAATTAAAGGAAATCCCGAACGATGCGAGAAATCACCGGGCGAGATTAAGCCAATATGACCTCCGTTATGTAACGATTCAGCACTTTCACGTCGGAGGTGAAATTTTGAAATCCTCGGGAAAGAAGAAGGGAGGAGAGGGATCATCGAGAGAAAGAAAGGGAGAGAGAGAGAGGAGAACGGTGTTATCGGTGCCCAGACGAGCCGAAATCGTTTGGAAATCGAGGTCGGACCGAGCACCGGCGCGCGGCGTTTCGTGCATCACGTTAATCAGAGAAAAAGCGACGCGGGCGAAGGAGGCGACGTCGGTTGCCGCGGCGGTGGCGGCTCAGCCAGAAGGAGGCAGAGTGATGTACGAGGGAGCTCTTTTCCGTTTTCCGGCTGCACGAGTTTCGAGTTACGCGAGCGCCAGCAGAAAACTTTTCCCCGCCCTTGCCCGAGGGACTTCGGTTCACGGTCCCCCCCTCTCTCTCTCTCTTTCTTTCTGTCTTTCTTTCTCCTCTTCTCCTTTTTCTCCCGCTCGCGATTTATAACCTTCCTAACTGAATCCAGCGTCGCGAGCGACTCTTCATTTTCAGGCCGCTTTTAATCCTGCCCGCGACCCACAATATGCGTTCGTGTCCAGCAACGCGCGGTCCTCGTCGCCTTACGACCTCAACACGTTAAACGCGAAGCTGATTTTGCTGCGCTTTCCGTTCTGACGGCGATCACTAGACTAGATATCGTTGTGACGACATTGTTTCTTTGGCGCAGCCAATGCAAAAGTACACAAATTATAGGCCACACATGAGATTAGAAGTACATATTAGAAGACTACCTTCAAAAGACAATCTCAGTTCTATAAAGACGCGAAATATTACTTTTTGCAATATGTGTGAAGCTAAATCCTATTTTTGTTTAGAACGTTTCAATAAACTCCATTAAAGTTACAAAAAAAAAAACTGTTTTTTTACCAAACGAAAAGTTCACTGTCAATCCCCAAGGACTGACGCTGGCCAAACGCCGCGCTTAACGTGTTTAAGTAGAACATGCCTCTATTCTTCGGACGCTGTGCTGTTTCTTCTTTTGCGAAGACTCACGGCTTTCCGCATTATGTCGGCGTTTTCGCGGACAAAATATTTTCGAATCGAAACGCGAGGGTTTGGGCTGCCGCGGAGGGCCGGTTGTTGTATCGCGCAGTTTCAAGTGTGCGCTTTAACTTTCGACGGACGTCTCCCGTTCGCGAGGGTGGCTGTTTATTGTTGCGAGTTTCGAGGCTCGGAAAGCTTGGAGAGCCGTGTGCGCGGTTAGTACACTAATTAATTCGATGGGACCCTTTGTTGGGATTTTCTGTTTCGTCGACCTCCCGTTTAAATTATATTGCGACTGCATGAAATTACACCGAAACTATCGTACTTCTTGGGATAAAGCGTGCGCTCGCTTTTGCTGTTGTGACGAGAGAATTGCGATTCGGGAAAGCGTAATATGACGTATTTACACGAGTGTGAATCATTCGTAAATCATTCGTAAAAAATGGAGAAATACTCCCGATAAGATACTTTCTATTTCTTAAGCTCGAAAAATCTCAAAATTATCTTTGACACAATGTACCTATAACGTTCGACATAACCGAAACCTCACGATTCGAAAGAAATGTTACACACGAGTTCAAAATTCAATAACTTCCTAGATACTTCTTCCAATGACTTGTTCAATATTCCCCTTTCTGTCTTATGATAGACTACACAACGTGACGAACTAAATAAAGTCAAACTCGTTCCCGTCGCGAAATCGGTATGCCAGAGAAATTCTGGTGCAAAAAAAATAAAAAAAAAGAAAGGAATGAAAAAGGCGCGGAACGATAATCGACGGACAGCGTTAACGTTTCGACATCTGGGAAATTACGGCCGGTCGGCCCACTATTGGACCGGTCGGTGTTTCACTTATCGAATTTGCAGTAATTTGGCCGCGGGAGGCAGCGCGGCGCGGCGCGGCGTGTTCCGTCGGAATCGAGTGCAGTTCGTTTCGTCGGCCGCAGCCTCACCTCGAACGCGCAACGTGATCGCAATGTTCACGCCATATTGATCACGTAGCGCATGCAGATAGCCCCCGTGCATACCGGGGCATTCGCTCGCATATTTACAAACACCGGGTCACAATGCTGCCACGGGCTGCAATAATAATGGCCCGTAACGAGTCGGGAGCACCCGTTTCTCCTGGCCATCTCTCGCATCCCATTATTAGGAACGTCAGTTGTGAACGGAGGCAAACATATTTCAGGGCAGACAACACGGCGGAGAGAACGCGACTCGTTCGGCCAATTCGGTTGGATTGACGGAGATCGGACACGAAGGAAGGGAAAGAGGTGGATAAACTGGACCTTTCAGTGTCGAGAGTTTAGTGTCACGCGACTCGGCACTGTGGAAGCGTGTGGGATTTGGAAAGTTACGATGAATATTGCTGGAAGTTGAAAAGTAGGAGAACGTTACGGAACAACGGGAGGAATATCACCCCAGGCAAGAAATTTTTGATCAAATGCAACGAAGGTATATTCGAATTTTTCTGTTGCAAGACACGAACCATTAGAATTTTACGTCCTAATGGTAAATAATGTGAAGGGAGATGGTCATCCAATGAAGTGTCTTCTTTTCTTTACACGTTAGAAATGGTCGTCGAGCTCTTGACAATAAATTCGACCGTTTGATAAATGAGGTGTTTCGTTTTTGTTGCGCGCGTCCGTGAAATGCTTCCAATCACAGCTGGCTGCCATCGTTTCAACTGGCAACAGTATGCACGTTCGGTCGGCTAGAGGCCAACTTGAACTTCCGTTATGTGGAGTGCCACGGTATGCCGCCAACAACACGCACAGTAATTACCTCTGTGTTCGACGGTACAAATTACGATGGTGCTTCTGGCTTCGACCGAACCCATTGAACAAAACCCGATCGCGCAACTGCCACCGATCGTCTGAACGCTACGTTTCTTCTCGTTCGCTGCGCCGATCCAGAATCCACGAGGGAGGAGGTGAGATGTACGCGTTCTCCCTGGTGCGTTAAGGACGCCAGAGCCCGCTGGAAATTTATCTCTGTTTGTCGTATTCGAGGTTAGGGCGGGCGATGTCGCGGGGAAAGGAACGAAGAAGGACGTCGCGTCCTCCGAATCTGCATATTTGGCTAAGGGTAGCTACTGCGCCAATTGGAATTGCAAAATCGCAAATTGGACTTGTTCGCGGACCGACCCTCTCTCCCCGGCGTTCCCACCCTGATTCCACGGAGACACTTTTCGTGGAAAAGTATTCCTCTTCTCTCCCCCACCTACCCCCTTCCCCACTCTGCCCCTTGGCCGTTCGTGCGTGTGTCTCGCGTGACTTTATTCAGAAATTATGCGACGCAGATTGTTTGACCGCGATAATAAATCAGGTGGCTAGTAGATGCTGGGCTTTGTGTCCGGATTGAAATTTTGCAAGAAACACCCACTGCTTTGAGATTTCTAGTAAAACGAACAGGGACGAAATCGAACGCTGTTTCTACAATTGGTGGCACGAGATCGTCGCAGCGACGAAAGAAAAATGAAGGAAATAGCACCTCCGACAGCAGGAGAGCGAATGCACAAGATTTGTCAGTCTGCGCGAGTTATTTTGTTGATGCACGTTTAAAAAAAATCTATATTCCTATTCGTTACTGCGCGATCGCTGAGGGAAAAAAACTGACAAAGATTCATTGAACATAGTTACTGGATGGAGACGAGAATGCGACGTTGACTAAAATTGAAAACTATGCCTGAGATTTTAATCAGATTTACGTGTTAATTCCACGGTACGTACATAGCTGTTAAAAGTAGCGTAATAGAAAATCGATTATTTGTTGTATATTATCGCATTTTCTATCACACTAGAAGCTAATAGAAACTGAAAATGACGTAGAGAGATAGATGCTCCGAACTCTAAGGTTATGAAATACCCGGGACTAACGGCACTATCGATAATCGTACTTCCAAGTATAAGTCGTATGGAAACTCGCAAATTGATTTCAACAAAGTTTGATGTCCCCGTGCTTCCGATGAGGCTGCGCTGCCTCAGCGAAACTCGCGGGATAATTAATTTCGAAATAGACACTGTCAGCCTGTAAGTCTCGTGAATTCCTCATACTCTGTCGTACAAAAAAAGTAACACCACAACTTCCCAATCACGAGCAATTTCCATACTTTCCCGTCAGAAAATCACGAATGATATTCGTACGTTATTTGTATACGTAAATGAATTTATTGACGCGTAACTCTTGTAACTTAAAAAAGTTCGATCACTCTGTTCAGGTAACTGAAAAATTCAGCGTGACGCGAAGTGCGTGGAAATTAACAGAGTAAATAGAAAGCGAGTTTGGAGATGTTGCTAATCTACGAAACACTGTGCGTTTTCAGGAAAATTTTCATACGCTGTTGCAAGAAAGTCGAGGTAAAATACGCGAGCGAGCGAGGCAAGAGGAAAGCCACGTTGAATTTTCGCGTTAGCCTTCGCTTCCGGGTCGAGTCCGAGCCGTGCTTTTCGGTGACCCAGGTACTTTAAACCTGTAGTAGTCGAGTCCGCAATATCAGAGACGAAGCTCATCGCCAGAGGCGTTTCTCCAACGAGTGTCAAAATATTTCAATATTATGCAACACATGTCGGCGTATACGAAAGAGAGAGAGAAAGAGAGAGACTTGGAAAACTAGTCCATGTCGGAAGAATTTAGAAAAGAGAGGGAGAGAGAGAGAGATTTGGAACGAAGGAAATAGGAGGGATGACGGCAACACGGCGAGAAGGGAGCAGAGGCCATGCAAATGGAAAGTTATACTGCAGAAAAACGAATATTGAATCAGCAGCTGGGTCGGCAGAGGGCGAATCGAGTCGATGCTTGCTTTTCATCCTTGGACCAACTCGGTCGGTGGCAGGATTCCTGCAGAGATACGGACATGCGGATATGTTTGCGGTTTTACATCCACATCTATGTCCGCCCCCTTCGCTTTTAGTTCGTTATGGCCACGATCGGCGAAACAGCATCAAGTGGATTTCGTTTCTCTCCTTCGAATATCCGAAGGAAGGACCGCGAGTCACGGAGGGAGGCAGAGAGGCAGAAGCAGAGATACAAATATTTGTTCTTCGGGATTTGTCGGATTTGAAATTCTAACTAACCGGGCTTGATTCGCCCCCCCCCCCACCGCCTCCCCGGTGATTGTTGCTCGAAATTGTTTTTCGTCCAAGTAACAACTTCATCGACTCGGCATCGAGTTCTTCGGGGTTGAGAGACTCGAGGACTCGGCTCCATCGGAACAATATGCTCCAAGAATCGGTCCCCGTTGGAACGAAGCTCGAAGAAGGATGAAAGTTTATGCGAATCGAGATCTGTAAATTCATTCGTTCGATGATCGTGAATTATGTATGAAATAACGCGACTGATGCGTGTCCGATCAGTTGAATTTAGATTTCAACGATAAATTGACGGAGCGTTTTCTAGAGTGGAACAAGGGAGACGCGAGAAGTTGGAGTTACGTGTAATCTCGTCAAAAATGGAGAATGGAAAAATCGTTTGAATTTGCTGTGAATAGAGTACGAGTGCTACTATCGATGGAAAAAAAAATCACTAGGACCTCGACGTGCGAGGCATCGAGCCAACTCTTCCGGAAGAATCTTTTCACAGACGGTGACGATGACAGGCACGAGAAAGGACGAAGATCAGCGTGTACAAAGACGTACACGAGAGCAGGGAGTCAAATAATAATAACCGACGCCGAATTGGAAGGCAGGCTAACGAACTGGTGCGTTCGTTTTAAAATCGGCCGGTGCCGCTCGGTGCCTCTTAATAAGGTCTCGTTAATGACGGGACAAAAGGGCCAAAGAAGCGGAATGGAAAGGACAAAAGAAAATTCAGGCGAGTCACGATCGAACGCATGCGGCAGCCTAGTTATTCTTTGAAAAACAATAGATATACGATGCCTGGCTTGCGCCAGGGCTTGATCGATCGATCGCAAACACGACCCAGTGGGTTAGGCAGCCATTGTAAAGGCAGAGGGAGTTTCGCAAACGCGTGAATAATGGACACCCGTTTGATAAGAGAAGCGCTCGCGTGAGCCTGCTCGATTCGTTGAAGAGAAGGACGGACAGAAAGACAAAGAGAGATACCGAGGGGAACCCTGTGGCAGAGTATGTGTGTGTCAGTGTGCGAGAGTGTGTGCTAGCTTGTGTCCGCGCGAGAGAACGAGAGGCAAAGAGAGACGACGAAGGAGGATAGAAAGGAGAGACGGAGAAGAGGGGAATGATAGCGGAGAGAAGAAAGAAAAGAAGCAGAGGAGCCGAATTATTTATCGGCGAAAAGGTCGAAGCGAAATAAACGTTGGGGATAGAGACACCGATTTCCACACGGCTTATCCCATCGCGCGCTATAAACGCGCTGGTGCAATCCTTCGATCCATGAATCTCCTATTATCTCGTCCTCCAGCGACGACGACTTCTTTCCGACGGCATTACCGCCGCATCGACGTAAGTAGTTTCCATCCGGTTGAAACTGATCGGAAACTCTCTTTAAAAGATTGAAATTCAACATTGTCGGTAATGGCGCGACTCGCGCCACGCGGTATCTATTCCGGTTCGTAAAAGTCTGGCCTTTTGAAATATGAGTCTAGAAGATAGAGTAATTCCGTTATCTCAAGCGACAAGTGCGGCTCGACGCAGCGAGGACGGCTGCATCCATTTTCCGAATGCAACAGCGCCGTGACCTTTCGAACGGAGTTCGACTATAAATGAACTCCGGTGGACCAGTGACCTCCGGTTACCTGACCTGAAAACGTCTTGTCGTCAAGCATCTCCGGCCACGTATCGACTCGATTCGGCGTGAGAGAAGCCGCGGAATGATTTATGAAATACCCGGAGTATCGTGGTCGAATAATATGGAACGACCATGTTGTGAATTATTTTATTCACCGAAGAATTTGTAGGACGCGAACGTTCGCGTTCGATGGCCGTTCTTGTGCCTCGAAAACCGCAAATTCTCTGGAAAGACGACGAGAGAAACATCGATTCCCATTAAACGACTAACAACCAACCAGCCGGTCGAGTTACGCGCAGCAAGTACCCTCCCTCCCCCCATCTGACCGAAGAAGAAACGTAGCGACGTACAGAGAAGGAAACACAGGGACGAAACAAGTAATCCTAAAGCGAAAGTATTTCAGCCGGAAACTACTCTTCTTCCCTCAACAGGTCCTTCATCCGTCAAGGGAACAACTTTCCACTTTTCCCCGTACGCTCACGTCTCCTTGTTCTCTAACATCCCCCCTCCCCCCCTCTCTTTATACAGTTTTCATGGTTCCTACGTGGTTGTGCATTCCGTTCCGTTCTGTGAAAGACGCAAGCCTCGCCAGCGCCGGATACACACGTCGCAGCTACGGTCGAAGCCAGCCGTTTCCGGCAGAAACCGAGCAAAAGTGAGAATATAAGGCGTTGCCTTGTGACTGCTGCCGCTCCACGCTGTCGTGACTAAAAGATTTTCCGAAATTTCCCGGGGGTCCTCTGTCTCTTTCCCTCTCTCTCTCTCTCTCTCTCTGTTTCACTCTTCGTTTATGTCTCTCTCACTTCTCTGTCCCACCACGTTCGTTCGTTCGTTCTCTCGCAGCGTTCCGGCTTTTCCGCTAATATTTCATCGTAGCCGCACCGGCGTGGCAGCGGCGGCCATCTTGCTTCCGGGGCCGGGTGCGCCGGAAGCGGCCGGATGTGCCGCGACAAAGCGCCGTTGCGGAAAAATCACGGGACTATGAAGCGTGGATAAACAGAGAAGGAATAATCTGTGTTCTCGCCGTCGCCACCGCCACCGCCGCTGCCGCTGCCGCTGTCGCCGCCCCGACGCCCGTCGATGAAAAACATTGGCGCGAAACTATATTTATGCAGCCTCTGTCGGGATTTCGGGCGTGCACCCAGCAAACCTGACAGAGTAACTGTTCCACGTGTATGTTGCACGGGTTCCGCGATTCTACGGATCAAACGCGATTGAGAAACGCGGAACGTTTCACGGCAGAGACGTTTTATATTGCTGGCCGGATCGCCGGGTGTTATTGATACGCGACGATTATATCACCGCGTCGTTTTCCAACGACCATATATATATATATATATATATATATATATATTTCTTTTTTTTTTGGTCCTCTTCCTCCTCGCGTTGCAGCTATTTTTGAAAGGGGATTCGATCCGGTGAGCGATTAGTTTTACCATCAACGTTATTGCTGTATGACGTCAGGTTTTGATGTTTTTTTTTTCTTTCTTTCTCTCTTTCTTCTTTTTTCTACGCTTTTATCCGAGAGAACCAATTGGAAAGTGTGACTCGTAAGACTCTTTTCAGAGCGATTGTAACGTTCTCACCGGGACACAGAGATGTTATTCGACGTTGCGTACGTTTCACAGAATCAACAACACGTTGTATAATTCATGCAGTATCGGGCCGCGAAAGCATTAACGATTGACGCGCGTACCATTGTCTGACGTTAACAGATACACGATAGATGGTTTTATTTGTTATTTCGCGCGTGAACTTATCGCGTTACTGTAACCGTGCTTCTGCTTTCGATTTATTACTGTCCGCGATGCACGAATTCGTTTCGTTACATCCGAGCCTCGAGGCAACGTTTATCGTTTACCCGTCTCAGAACGTTGAACAAAAATATTTTCAAACTCTCGCGTTTGGAGTTACTCGCGCCGTACAACCCGCAGCAAAACGAACGATACACGCTTTAAATTCCGCGAGACGAAACTCTCGCAGTTTACACTTTTGCCGCACGTTTGTCATACTCGTCCGACGTTCCACGGAGTAATTTCATTAATACCGTGCTCGGTTCAGCGAATAAGTCGTCTCTTAACCATCGGAAAGAATCTCGCCTCGCCGGGAGGGAAAGAGGACTCCGCGGGACTAAACCGGAAAGCTATTACTTAATGACCGTCTCCGCTTTAATTTGTCAAGGTTTCACGGGCTTTTTCGTCGAGATTCAAAGTTTCTGGGTCAACGGTGGCGGCGAAGAAAAGAGACACGATACCCGAGACGGGGTGGCGGTGGGAGGGGGCGAGGGGAGAGGAAAAAATAATAAAAGACTTAGGGTAATACTGCAGCCAACTCCCGGTGTAATTTGCAGTATTCCTGGCTCGCGTTAATCACGCTAGATTTAGCGGCCGGCAAAAACGTTTCGCGCGCACTTATCGCCCTCGCCCCTCCCCTGTTTCTTATCACTCTCGCATCGATGCACCCATCGTTAGGCGAATGCAATTTTTCGCGGATTTATCGTCTACCCCTCCCCCCCTCTCTCCTTGAACCACCGCGTGGGCTTTGGCGCGCGCAATTTATTTCGCCGCGGAGAGTTCGTTACGTTTTCATTTTATTCGAAAAGACAAACGCGTCAGGACAACGCGAACGCATCATTATTTTCCACCCGGAAGAACGAGGACGCCGCGCCGCGTCGCGAGGGTGGAAAAAGACCGAGAACAGAGGAGAGACAAAAGAGGGTGAGGAAGAGCGGTGAAAAAGGGGACGCGAGAAACGCGTGCACGCCGTTCCTCGATAATAGCGGATTTTATTGCATTATTCCGCATTTTCCGACAAACAAAGGGGCTAGTCAAATTTGTTCGGGCGGACGTGTATCGGTTCAGTTTGCCCGGTCTGTCGTATCCTGCTTATCATCGCCGGTTTTCCGAGCGGTTTTCAATAGCGATAAATTGTTCCACGGCTTGGCCAGTGTTTCCCTCCAATCAAGAGAGTTATTAAATTGTTACGTGTAATCGCTGCCAGCCGCTGTCGCGTCCAACGTATGCTCAATCACGATAGACGTGCACGAATGAGAAGTCAGCGTCGCGGTGTCGGTGATTTTTCCAAATGTCCAGTCCTCCGATAGTATCGTTGGATCGTTTCTTTGCACAGCGTAATTTATTCTGCGACTACTACGAAAATTCCTACGTTTCGCATCTTGGCGAGGAACAGAGAGATTGACGATAAAATTGAATTAAAACGAGACTTGCGAGATTAAGTAACGCTTAAATCGTGCCCGGTTAAAATAGCAGTTAGGGGTCAAGCCGTAATCGTCGAGCTAACCGTGATAGATTATTTTACAAAGATCCCGCTCCTCCCAGTTTAACACCCAGTTTCAAGCAGTTTCTTCTTGGCAACTAAGTACTTCGATCGTTATGGCTTTAGCGTCTCGAAAGAATTCAGGTTTCGTTAAATCACCGCTCGAAGCACTTTCTCCCAGCAGCCGTTGTAAGAACTTGGCGAAACTTTCCATCTCCGTTTCTTTACAAGCGAGGCAAAGATGTCAGAGTGTTCGTTC
Source organism: Tetragonisca angustula (assembly GCA_036937485.2). Classification (NCBI taxonomy): domain Eukaryota; kingdom Metazoa; phylum Arthropoda; class Insecta; order Hymenoptera; family Apidae; genus Tetragonisca; species Tetragonisca angustula. The sequence continues at coordinate 125,689 of JAWNGG020000304.1, forward strand.
GTTCGTACTACGCCTCGTTGGCGACGGCAAACGTTCCGAAAAACAATTTCATCCCTCCCCCCCCTTTCGTCTAATAAACGGCGAACAGAGCGGAGGTTCGAGATGAAGTGCGAACAACGGGATGAAAAATAGAGAATTACGCGATCGAGTTGTTTACCGCGTAAACTCCTCGCGATAATGTAATCTCGTTCGGGTAAATACGCATCCAGCGCAGTCATTACGCCTGAGAACTGGAACATTTGAGGCGTCTGATGAGCGCGAGGCGAACTGCTTTGTTTGCAAGCGGAAACTCAACCCGCCGGCAACTAATCTTAAGAAGATTCAGCTGCGGGTTGGACTTATTCAAAGGACGCCAGCATGAACAGATGCTCTGTCTTTTCGCGTGAAATCACGCCGGATACGCAATCACGTCCGTGTAAATATCACGGGAATTAACCCTTAATTAGGGAAATGACACCGGTGTGTCCCGGATCATTTCTACGTCTTCGATATTGATCCACGCTCCGCGGCGACGTTGCATCGCGCTTTCTCGAATTCCAGCGATAAATATGACAAGTCGTTACTTTCGAGAATAACTTTCGCCAGTCAAGGGCTGAGTTAAAAATTTACAGGATGCGACTTCCGTTTCGTTTTGCAAAGAAACGAAGAAAATCAAAAACTATGAATACATAGAAAATATGAAGAAGACACGTGACACTAGAGCAGCATCGTCAGTTATTATAGTTAATAATGAGACATCGCAGAAGCTGTAAAAAGCATTTTATTATCCGCATTAAGAGTGTTTCTCCAATAGGTTCTTCGTTTCACAAACATCCAATTTTTACAGTCATGAATAATTTAGCATAGACGGGCTTAACTAATTGATAATACAATAACGTGCAAATGCTTCTTACAGCCAGCGATCGTAAAAATAAATCAAAGTAGAATCCAATAAATGCAAATGTACCTCGGAGTGAAATAAAAAAGCCGATGATCGGCCGTCGAAACCTTCGAAGCAATCTAAAAAGGAAACAACGTCCAAGGGCTTCGCATCGATCATTCGAAAACGCAATTATCAATACAATTTCTCTTTCGGGGAGAGACAGTAACAGGATGAAAGGGAGCCAAGAGACGAGAGGAGGGGTGCAAAGAGACGAAAGAATTTTCAATTGAAAACGCGAGACGTTTGTTCCAAGAAGGTCGCGGGCAAACTCGCGACAGACAGAGTAATCAAACTCGTTTCGCGATGTAAAATCGAGTAACATAAGGGCTGCTGGCACCGCTTCAGGAAAATCAAAATTTCGTCATCCGGTTGTAATTCGAGGGGCGCGACCCCATCCACGTTCAACCACCCCCTCCCCCACCCCTCTTCCTTCTCCCTAACCCCCTGACGAGTATACCAGAGCCAGACTATTAGATTTTAACCTCATCTTCGGCGGTGACTTCGATTTCGCTCAACGAGCATTACGCTCACAACGTCACATTCCCCCCGGAGAAAACGATTTTTCGGCGAGGTAGGCTCGCAACTAAATCGAGCGTGAGCATTGCCAGAAGAAAATTCCTTTTTTTGCGCGTAGCTCCAGCCTGCTGAGCGTCGAATCGACCGCTCCGAATACCTCCAGATCTCTGCTGAGACCATGGCCACTAGCGAAATTTCATGTTCTATCGTTTAGCCGTCCCTGATCGAAAATAGAATTAAATTTTCCGGGTTATTTAGGCATTAAGATGGCAATTTCTGACGAATATCGAAGGGACTGCCGTTCCCTTTTCTGGGAAAAGAAATTCGTCAAAGTTAAGTATTTCACTATCAGCGGAATATTCTTCCACGTAAATTGCTCTGTCCTTTGCAAAGTAAAACCTCGGTAGAAAATTCTTTCGTACAATACGTTAAACGTTTCAGAAATTACCGCTTTGTCATACCACGTGCGCTACCCGTTCTATTTTCGCGCAAGTCCATAAAAATCCGCGGTCTGTTCGCAGTGAAAATCAATAAGTAGTTCGAAAATAAATAAAAGGTAAAAGGTAAAGGAACAAAAGGAAACTGAAAGGAGCAACGAGAAACTCCCGCCAATATCTCCTAGGGACAATCCTCTTGGAAGAAAACTTTCCGAAAGTTGTTTCATTCCCAAAAATATATCGCGCGACACCACGAACGTTCCGCGCAATAACTATCCCGCGTCGGCCACTTGTGACACGTTCAGTTCGAAGACAGTTATCCCACGGATGATAGAGAGATCTCTTCCTGCTCGTAGCTTTATCCCGGGGACACAATTTTCCCTGTCGTGAAACCATAAACATCCCCCCCAGCCCACGGGGCATACCTTAGCCGGCCCCGGCTCACTCCATAATCTGGCGGCCACTCTAACGCTGCTCCCGCGTTTCTAGCGCCATTTAGATAAACTCGTAATCTAGACGCCGTTTCCTACGGTGAAATATTCCCCCGAGGGTGTTGCAAGCCAACCAAGTCCCGGATCCCTGTGAATCTATAGCAGCCGCGCCACCCAACTCGGGGGTGCGAACCCTTTTACGCCGAGAATTTAAAATCGATCCACCGGTTCGATGAAAACGAGCCACGGAAATATTGGCCCGTGGCAAGCAATTGGATCGAGCGCAGCAGACGCAGAAACGCAATGGGAAATGCATTCTCGCGTGCACGAATATGTGTACGCAGGTCATTGTAAAAGGTGAATTTTAGTTACTGGATGCTGGATATACGTATGAAGCTGCTTTGCAACGAATTTGAAGATTGGAGAAAATGTCGGACAGTGGTGATAAATACAGGAGGAGGATGGTTGAACGATTGTAAAATAAATAAACGTAAGATACAATAATTGTATTATGTTTTTCCCTTCAATTGTAATATCTACTAGTGTTTAAAAAGTGAAGGCAAGGGAAGAGCCAACTTTTGCTCCCGTGCTTTCACTTTTTCGCTTTCTTTACCCAGCGGATGTCTCAAGTGGAGTTCTCAGAATCCCAGCCGCTTGGCCGTCGAAAAACAGAAATTCTTTCTTGAAAAGAACTGATTCTAGGCATTTCTGGATACTTGGAGTATCATAAATTAATCCTTGAAAGGAGCTGATTCTAGGCAGTCCTCGACACTTGGAGTGTCATAAATTAGAGCTTCGTGTAAAACCACCCGAACCTTCCTGGTTTATGAACTTTGTCAACCGAGACGAATTGCAAAAGTGGCGCCAGACAGTCGCCTCCAGTCCCAAGTTTGGCAGAAGAGCACGAATTTAAGCGTCGCCCCGTTCGTCTTGAACACCCTTCTGAGTCACTTCGGCAACGTGGTGTGAACCGTTTGAAGTCCAAGTACTCTTGCGTATGACCACGGTCAGAAATCGAGCAAACTTCCACACATAACGCACTCTCTCTGAGTTCTAGGCGAGAATTTGAGTCAGCTACGGATTAGAAATTCTCTGTCGAGAATTCATTCCACCCACGTGCCAAGTACAAGGACTTGCCTTCGTGAAGTCAGACTACAAGCGTGCCTAGTACGACTACGAGGACTTCTCTCGTGAAGTCAGACTACAAACTTGCTTAGTACGACTACAAGGACTTCCCTCGTAAAGTCAAACTACAAACTTGCTTAGTACGACTACAAGGACTACCATGGTAAAGTCACACTACAAACATGCCTAGTACGACTACAAGGACTTCCCTCGTGAAGTCAGACTACAAACTTGCCTAGTACGACTACAAGGACTACCATGGTAAAGTCAGACTACAAACTCGCTTAGTACGACTACAAGGACTTCCTTCGTGAATTCAGACTACAAACTTGCTTAGTACGACTACAAGGACTTTCCTCTTGAAGTCAGACTACAAATTTGCTTAGCACGACTACAAGGACTACTGTGATGAAGTCAGACTGCAAACTTGTCCAGTACGACTACAAGGACTTCCGTCGTAAAGTCAGACTACAAACTTGCTTACCACGACTACAAGGACTACCGTGGTAAAGTCAGACTACAAACTTGCTTAGTACGACTACAAAGACTTCCCTCGTGAAGTCAGACTACAAACTTGCTTAGCACGACTACAAGGACTTCCCTCGTGAAGTCAGACTACAAACTTGCTTAGCACGACTACAAGGACTTCACTCGTGAAGTCAGACTACAAACTTGCTTAATACAAGGACTTTCCTCTTGAAGTCAGACTACAAGGATTACCTTGGTAAAGTCAGACTACAAGGACTACCGTGGTAAAGTCAGACTACAAACTTGTTTAGTACGACTACAAGGACTTCCCTCGTGAAGTCAGACTACAAGCGTGCATGACCACATTTCCTTTCAGCGATCTTTTCTGTAAGCTGCGTGAGCTACTGTCTTCTCAACGAGGATATCGACTGTAAGCGATGTAAGCTGCGTGAGCTGTCTTCTCATCGAGGACATTGGCTGTGAGCTGCGTTCGCATCGAAGACATCGGCAGCACGAGGACTTCCTCAGCCGTCTCACCAAGGACAGCGGCAGAGAACGACGTTCACCAGACGTTCGCGACGACGTGACGCTCAGACTACAAGCCGTATAGAGGGACGCTCACTATCGTGAGCAGCTAGATTGTGCATAACGTGATCAAGAAATATAATCATTTGTTAACATCTGTTCGTCTGTGTCAATCCCTCTGTTTTCTTTACCTTTCTACATTTTAAACAACTAGAATTATTTAGAACGAGAACATGTTCAACGAGACAAATTTAATATGAAAATTTACGTTCAACCAGATAGAAAAGGGAAGATGTGTTGTACATTGTAAATGTAAAAACTATTCACATGTAAAAACTATTGAAATGTAAAACTATTCACTAGCCAAGGTTAAAATATAACAAAAATTCTACTGCGAAAATAAAAATTGCATTAGAATCACAAAACAATAGCATGAAACGATAAAACGATAGCAGTGTATTACATAATAAAAAAAAATTCAGAAAAGTTAAAATAGCTTTAGGAATTCAAAGTAAAAATCGATGGTGTCAACGCTGTAATGCATCGCATTAGGTAACGCAGGTGATATACACGTGAACGAATACTCGAGCCGACTGAGTAATATACGACGCCGCCCGGTTTTCATCGGCGATATAAAGAAACGGAATTCAACATTCACGAAACGCAAAGGTTTCGCGAGCGCCGCTAGGAGATCTCGAACGACGATGGATCGCGAGCGAGGCGATGCATCAAGCACGCCCGGGGTTTAATTCAAGCCTTGGAAAATATATTTCACGACGTAATGTGATTCACGGCAAGTGTAAATCTGTCGGTTCGAGGCGGAGAAACGCGTAGCCTTAATGTCGACATGTTTCATTTGTTGCTCGACATCGAGACGCGCGCGCGCACGTTTTCTTCGGCGAATAAATCCAAACGAAAGAAATTCCACGGGGAAGCCGTGGCGCACGTCTGCTTCGAATCGTTCCCGCTGTTTCCAATCTATCCTCTCTTTATTGTCTCGTTCGCGTTCCTCTTTCATTTCTCCTCGTTTCTTTTTCCCTTTCTCTCCCTTCTTTTCCTTTTTTAATAATTTTTCGAGTTATATCGAAACGCGGGAAAATTTCATCTCGCAGGTGGAAAAACATGAAAGACAGATGAGTCGAAGAATATGACTGCGTCGCGGACATCCCATTTGAAATACAAATGGACGATGGCAACGCGGAAAGAGAAAACACGACGAGATACACCTTCGCCGACTTTGTCGTTGCCGCGAATTATTTGCATAAACAAATTTCGACGGAAGCGAATTCAACGCGCCGCGAGTGTTTCGCAGTTCCAACTATGCAGAGCAGACTCGTTCAACAGAGCAGCCCCCCGTAACTCGCCGCGCCGACCCCTTTTCCGCCTACGTCATCCTCCTCGTCGTCTCCCGGCACATAATGATTTCTGGCTTGTTACGTTAACTTATGCGCGATATTTTGAACAAACACGGCCATTTTATTTCGACAGCAACGCCGCTGAAGTTTCGCATTGACGCACGCAACTCGTTCTTGTGCAACTGTACAGACTAGGGGGCTGAAATTATTACAAGAAGGAAAAAAATCATCATGTGTTATATGTGCTGCGAAATGTATCGCGGGATACAATTTTTACGCGACAAAAATGATAAATTCTCGCTATAACTCGCAATAACTGAAATTTGTTTGATAATCTTAACATTTTGCATAGGGAATATCTGATAGATCGTTTGAACGAACGCGACTGGCCACTGGAATAACAATTTGGAATAGAATTGCTGAAATTTCAAAATTTTTGGTTCAATTGAATTTTATCGCGGAGAGTATAAAATAAAATGAAACACTCCGATCTATGACCCAACGATACTATTTGGAGATTAAATATCCTCACGCCTATCGAGAGAAAACGTCGAATTCAACCTGAATCCGCGATCGACCGACGATTTTTACGCGTTTCGCGGAGAAAACAGAAACGCTCGAAACATCGTTTAAACGCGCCGAACGATTTGGAAAAATCTGCATTATACACGAGATTAATACGAAATTTTTCGGCACGGTATCCAGACATTAGGAGAGGAACGAACGAAGCTCATTGGACGATTTCATCAAATCATCGTCACGTACAGCGGCGAAACGAGCCGCACGATCGACGGGCGAATTATTCTATCGAATTATCACAGTCGAGGAAGCACTATCTTGTACCGTAAAATTGCTCGTTTAGTATCGAGACTTCGGTTTAATCGGCCGGGGATTCCATGGTTGTATCTCTTTTTTGAGGGAGACGCGGAACAGGGGTTTGGGGAGTTGCGGGGGGGGGGAGGGGGAGGGAGGAAAAAGCGTCGTCGAAGCGGTCAAACGCAACGAGCGTCCGGAGCAGACGGTCGAATGGGCAATCAACGATCGAATGCCTCATGCGGACGGGCCATTATTCGCGTCCAATCGGCATTGCAACATGAAACACCGACAATTGCCCGATAAAATCATTATACGCCTCATTACTTGTCAGTTGCAAACGCTCGTTGTCTGCCTTTTAATTTACAGCCGGCCTCGCTCATCGTAATTTCAACGCCGGCCCCATTGTAATTAGTCCCCTCCTTGTCCGTGGGCGTTGCATCTCCTTAACAATTTTCAAACGGTGGCAAAATAATTCGATCGGCTGTTCCTTGCCGCCTGTTCGCTCCCGTAAGAAGATTAAACCTGTCTGGCTAGCGCCGACCGTAACTACTTCGCTCGAGTGTAGCTACCGGCAAGCTGCTAGGTGATTTAATTTTACGTCGAATCGAAGTTGAATTGATAGAAACGGGGAATGTCGCTACGCGAGGCCGAAGTTTGGCCTTTGAGAATAGAAAATATCGCGCGATTCGAAAGGAAAATGCGGCGAGAATTTGACATTAAGCAGGAGACTTTTTAATCTCCGAATGGCATCGCTTCAATTTCAAAATTAATTGAATTTACTCGTAACACTTAACTACATGGTAGTATACTTTAATTTTTAGTACTCCACGAGACAAATTCAACAACACCTACCGGAAAAGGATTTAGAATTTCCATCGACTTACATCGATACAAATTCGAAGATCCGGATAAAAACTGTTCCCTACCAGAATTCCAAAAACGGGATTTTCCGACCACGGTGTTAGTATCCCTCTACGAATACTAACTAGTTCAATGTTAACCACCTTGTCTTGGAAGGTTTACCCTTTTATTTACACTATTACACTATTGTCTATATTATTGTATTTCTTTATTTTTTGTGTTATATTTGCACATTAATTGTGTGACGTTGTTGTCTCGATTGATTCCCCTTTTCGACTGACTGTCTCGAATCTTCCAAACGCTGTCGACTGTTTTTTTTCTTGGAGTGTATGTTAGTGTGCGTGCGTGTGGTGTGTGAGATGTAAGCGAGGGGAGTGTAGTAGTGAGGCGTGGATGATGGTGTGTCATAGTGCGTGAGACGGAACAAAAACCGCGAATCGCTTGTTAAACATCTTCGCGTTCGGCAGCAAGTGCCGAATTGAAAACAAATAACCGACGAAAAATATTAGCACACCGCGCATGCTGTTCTACAAACAAATTACATAGGCAGATAAATTCTTCGTGAACGGCGCGTATTCGCGGGCAAGTAAATGCAGCGATCGCCGCGGTTCGTTCCCCGTTCGTTACGATATGTATTTATTTGTTCGTCGATTGATCGCGATAAATCAACGTACTCGCCGCGGGAATTTCATCCGGCGTGCCGCGCGAAACGAGCCGCCGTCGATAAACGAGGATTCCAGGACGTGCGTTCGAGTCGATCCGCGTTGCACATTTCGATCGAAGAATCCCTCCGCCCGTTTCAGCTCGGTGCGAGGACGAGGGGTTCGACACGAGCGCGTGCTGGTCGAACGTTTTCGTGAAAGGGGAATGTGTGTGGACGCGCGAGGGAAACGCTCGCGTCCCCGGTGTGTCTCTTAACCACGTAACTCGTAAACCGCAAGACACAATGCGTTCATTAATCGCATTAATGGATTCCATGCCCGGCACGTAATGTCGTCATTGAAATGCCGCGCGATCAACGAGCATCCGCATTTCCCCATTGTAGTTTCCGATTTGCACGCGACGACGGCAACGCTGAAAGCCAAACGAGAGCGAGCAGCAGCAGCGCGGAATAAAACAACGCTTGATGACCGTCGAGACGATAGCTCGAGGTGTTTCGACCGCCGATAAAGCGCCGGTTAATTGCCGAATGAAATTAAACAGCAGTTAAACCCTCGAGTCTTGAGTAATTATAAGAAGTTATAAGATGCCTCCTGTAGTCTGACTCTCTGTAGGAGCCTCACCTCTTCGACTGGAGCTGCCTCTTTCTCTCTCTCTCCCTTCCTCTCTCCGTTCTCTGTCTATAACGCTCACGGCCTTACCACCTTCATCAACTAAGCCCCTATACCACCCCATCTCTCTCTCTCTCTCTTCTTACCTTCTCCCTCTTTTAAAGGCACTATCCCTAGGGGCCGTTAACTGCAATCAAAGTTAACCCGGAGTTATAGGGGAAAACTGCAGAGCGGCAGTTAATGTTTAACGGCACTGTTAAATGCAGGCTTTCTCTCTCTCTCTCTCTCTCTGTCTTTCTGCTTCTCTCTTTCACCAAAGTCCTCTTCTGGCCCATTCTTACTCGTTTCTTCGTGTCCGTTAGCCTCTACCACCTTCGTGATCTTTCCGTTCCTTCGACTGCTCCGAGAGAGCCCAACCGTTTCGACCATTTCCGGCTATGGCAGGTTCGCCGAGGTCTGGAATCGACTTTAGCGCCACCGGACCTGGCATCCTGTCCCTGGCTAAGTGAACGGCCATTTGGAAGATTGCAGAGCCCTTACTTTGGCTGACCTACTTCGTGAACCGATTCTATTTGACACAATGCCCCGGCGATTTGGACCGTGCTCCAGGTGAACGAGCCCTCACACTGCCTTCGCCGATTAACTTGTCCCCGAAGCCACGTGGCGCTATCGAGAGGGCCTTCCTGAATCGAATCTACCACGGGCGTACCGAAACGATTACGCGTCAGTTACGAATGGGAATCTACGTCGACAGCGTCGACAAAGAACGAAAATTTCGGGGAAATTACCTTTTCATGGATGGTATTCTCTTTTTTCTTTCTTTCTCTCTTTTTTTTTTTTTTTTTGCTTCCTTTTTTTTCACGGCGACTAGCAGCGGTCGATGGTCACGCGTCATATCGGTTGATAGATGGCGCATATTTTATACGAGCTTCTCTACGTGTATCCTAGGTTCACGCTTTTTTCTTGCAGATACAGCGGTTGATGAATTGATCGCTCGCGAATTGGGTCCAACGAAATTTATGGAAGGTTGCGCGGATTTATTGCCAGGAATAGTCGACCGGTATAAACATGGTTTATAACCTTGATACTCTTTTCCCGCGAAGGCTGTAAAAAGAGATCCACTGATATACGATCATCGGAGGATCGCCAAACAGCGAGAAAATTTCGATATCTCCGTGTCTTTAGTTTTGTGGGGCTCAAATTCAACCGAATTCCACCGTCTCTCTCTTTTTTTCTTTTTTTTTTTATTTCAATACAAATCTCGAAGATTTGACCAATGATGCGTTATAAAACAGCGATAAATTCCGATAGCTTTGTTTCTAGGTTACAAAAATCAAATTCCGCCAAATTCCTCGGAATAAACTTTGAAATGACGAACAATCGCCGGGTCAATTAACAAATTGCAAAACAGCGAAAAATCCCTCTGCATTTATCTCTAACTATTTGAAGCTCAAATTTCATTTAATCAAACTCCGTCGTCTCTTTTTTGCTGGCGTACGTGAAAAGAGAATTTGATACGCGATCGTCGAGCCAAAAATAGCGAGAAATTCCGATATTCCCGCCTCTAGTTTGCGAAAATCAAATTTCGTTAAACCAAATTCCACCACCTTTCCTCTCTCTCTCTCTCTCTCTCTCTCTCTCTCACTCTCTTTTTTCTTGTGCAACGTAAACTTCGAAGATTCGACCAGCGAAAACAAGGAAAACAACGCGAAATTCCACGGAGTTCTCACGCCTTCGTAGTTTCGCAATAAGCGCACCTCTGTTGTTACCAACAGTCGTAACATCGCGCGCTACACTCCAATAACACTCGATTCCGAGGGTTTAAACTTCTTGACCTTTGCTTAACATTCTCGTGCACTTTGAAATTTCGTATCAGACGGCGCGGATGCTGTACAAAGGACCGTCTTATAACCTCCGGAAACCTACACCGTTTACGCTAGCGCCGATCCAATATCAAGACACCCGGAGCAGGATATTCAAAGAGACCCGGGGAAATGATTGTCCGGGATAATTGCGAGGTAACTAGCAAAACATTTCTCGCTATTATACTCCCGTTGTCGGTGGGGAACTCCCCGGGGATGGTGGAGGGAGGGGGACGGGGGGGGGGACGGTTGGCGACTTTTCTCGCGCGAAACGCCGGGAATGCTAGCTAGGTAACGATATTTACGGTCGGTTCTCGAATATGCAGCGGCGTGGCGACGATTTCGCGATGCAAAATTAACGAGGGAATAAAAGACGAGAGCGGGGCGAGGCTGCCGCTGGGTTTAAAACGGTGCGAGTTCCTGCAACGGAACGACACTCCGCGTGAAATTGCCTGCGCACCCTGAAACGATCCTGCGAATACCGGAGCGCGATAAAGCGCTCCCCGTGAAATGCAAATGGCCATCGTTTACGCCTTACTCGACCCCGTAGGTAGGTTGAAATTAGTATCGCGTACAGATCAGTTTCGAACAGATTCCTTGGATTCATTTAAGGTTGGATTAAGCGACTGTGAGAAGTGAATTCGAGCCGAGAGACAAGGGACGTTTTACAAGCCTGGATCCGTATCCGAGGAGTAAGCGAGATGAAACCTCGTTTGCGAGTTAATATTTAAATTGGGACACAACGTCGTCTTAGCTTATAGTTATACCAGGCGCATAACGAATTAAAATAATTAAATATGTATACGCGTTTCTGCGAATGCATTTTCGTCTTTAGACGTTCCCTCGCAATCCGTTCTTATCTGAACTTTATTCGATTAAATGTAATTACAACTGCAGAAACACGAAACATTCACATGAATATTAGGAAATGAGAACATGACGTTACGCGCGCTACTAATTGATCTTATATTACCGAAATTGTTTGTTCAAAAATTTACATCTAGCTTTGTTCAAAATTTATTCTTATAATTTCACATCTCAATAATTATATCTTTGATTTTGATGAAACTTTGCCAGCTTATCAGTCACTTTCAGAGAACCATTCTTCGATCCGACAAGATTTTTCCATCGCATCAAATTTATGTCGTTCGTGTCACATTAAAATTCTTCCTAAATGACGCATTTCTCTCTTCATATGTAATCATTCGCATTATTTTAATATGTCGAATAAATTCCGCGTCGAGAAAGGAAGCAAGTCAACAAATGATCAGTCTGAATTGTTCGAGCCAAGAAGATAAAGTGAGTGAGATAGTAAATGTCTTTTATCGAAACTACTAACATTATCCATACCGTTTGATAAACGAAGAACACGCAAACGACGTTCAACTGTCAGAACAATCCTAGACGCGGGAAAAGAACTGTAAAGGAACTGTTGTGTACGTACGTAGAAAATGTCGATTAATTAAATTCATGCCGAGTAAAGGATGAAACGTGTCCTTGGTAATATTACCGTCAACGCGGCGCAATTATGAATCGCCGTAACAGATAATTACGGTAATACGTGATTACGAATTAGCGGTAACGTAACGTGAATTTATGTAATTATTACAGTAATGAATCTGCTGGCCAACATGACTAATGCAACGGATTTCCCGCAGCGGACATGACAAATACGTAAATCTGTATCACGATAATTACTGTAATCAAGCAACCCTGGACCCCATCCCCCCCCCCCCCCCCCCCCCCCCGCTATTGACGGCGGCATAGCGCGGGAAGACCGCGAGAAGTCGCGCCCAAAATTTCATCCGCGGCGAAACACGTGCGGCTACGTATCGAGCGTACATATCGCGCGTGCACGCTGCCCGGCTTGTTAAATTTTACGCAATAAAGTACTACGAATTAGAGGGACCGTTCGATATTTGCTCTTTGCACGCGAGATTAACAAAGGGGATTTTGACAGGTTGAATTTCATTCTCTTCCCGGTCTACGATCAACTAAATTTCCCACTAAAATTCCACTGTTGCCCCGCCATTTTCCATTTTCTATTTTGCCTTTAATCCGCGCGTTGGAATAATTCGAATTTTTTTCCAGGGTACTGACTCCGATTATTTTTAAAATTGTCAACTTCATAAAACTAACCTGTTCTTTTTCTTTTGTTTTTAATTTTTATTTATTTATTTATTTATTTATTTTTTTTTTTTTTAGGAATCTTCCGTCGTTATTTCAAAGTTTAAACGGTTGGATCCTGAATGGTAGCAGCGCAGGCTCGATTATCCAATTATATTTTATTCCCGGGCACATCAAAGACTATCGGTGGCTTTTATCGCATGAAATATAGAACGGAAAATAAAATTCAATTAATAGATTGAAAGATTTGAAAGCGCGTTTATTTCCCAACGAAGATGAAGTTCCTTTATCCAGATCCCGCATTTCATTTTTCAAAGTCTCGAATTTCTGCAGTCGCGTAAAAATACTACGACACGAAATCAGATTCGATTAATTAACGCTATAATAAATGCAAATGGAACGACGGGCGGAAAAGTTGAAACCAATCTGAAAATGTACATAGAGAATGTACTCTACGATTTATTTATTAAAAACATATGTCTGACATAAAAAAAAATTGACACACAGCACGAACACGTACTAGGTACATTGAAATTGATTGACTGTAACGAATGATATGCACATTCGTGTTGAATATTTTTTAACTTTTATATACACTTTTAGATTTGCTCCAAATGTTGCTACAAGTATAATTGATGAACGAATTTCACTACGATCGTATCGATAAAATTCCGGAATATTTTACGTAATCCACGCATCAAATACTTTCGCAGACGTCCGTATATAAAGGAACATGAGACACTTTCACAAAAGTAGGGGAAACTTCGTCAATTTGCAGACTCAGATATCGTAGATATCGGTATGACAATCAACTGATTTTCACGCGCGAACTGTCACCGACCTCCTTGGTCCACCCTTTATCCGCGTTTCCCGCGGGAGAAACCACTCTTCTGCCGTGAATTTCTTTACTTCCCCCTTCGCGCGCGCACTTCTGCCACTTGCCCTCGCCGGTTTTTCCCTCTTGCCACCGCCGTCGCGTCTCCGGGTAAGGCGCGATGCTTTTTTCCCCTTTTTTCTTTTTCTTTTTTCTTTTTTTTTTCTTTTTCCTTCAGTTGCCGGGGTGCTTCAGCCACGGCGCAACGCAGTCTGTTGGTGATTAGTGTGCTCATTACGCCCGACGCTAATGATGCTTGCATCGCCAGACAAAAGCTGCGACAACCGAGCGTACGAGTTGCGAGCCGCCGCGACGTCTCTCTCGTTCTTTCTCTTCTTTCCTCGTCTGTTCTCCGTTTCCCGCGTCCCTCAAGCCCTTTTTGTCCAAGAAACGCGAGGCCTCAACGCGCGGATCGAACCTTTCGACGTTAAGGCGTGAAAAATACTTGGCTTTACGACGCGAACGCGACTTTTCTGTTACTTTCGAGTTTTCGGTTTTTACATACTCCCTTTCAATCTCTATACGCGTTTCAATGGCAATAGAAACTCGAAATTCGCAATTGCACGTGACCTAGCTGCATTTTATAATGAAGAACGAAATATAATGTAATATACATCATTAACATGTAAAAGGGAAGTGAAAAATTATATTATCAACTCAGCTCTGGTGAATATTTGCAAAGGTGTGTTTAGCGATCGTTAACTTTAATTTTTCATTGTTCAATGCTCTCGCATCTTTGCGCTAGAGACACGAGGAGTTTTCGAAACTCCTTCCTCGTCCAGAAAACGAAGAAACGTCATACGATTGACACGGAAATATTCAGCGAACTCATTCCACAATCTGCAATCTACTTTGCAAAATCGCGAATACCAGACAGCTCGCGCGAGGATTCGCCACGCAAAATTCGACGTGCCACGTTCGCTCGATTGCGATGACGCGCAAGAACGAATCCACGAGACGTCAAACGCGACGCCCACGCTGCGTGGGCCGAGAGGATCGTGCTCGACCCAACGTTCAGATTTTTTTTCTGGCAAACTTTCAATCCGAACTTTCGAACATCCGGATCACGATGGCGAGGGGATGTGTGTGTGAGAGAGAGAAAGAGAGAGAGAGAGTTTCGAAAAATCGAAAAACGCCTCGCAGAGAAAGTTCAAAGGGTTTCCATCGCGACCGGGCGTGACGGAAGAAAAGCGCGGCGGTCGATGAAAGAAGTAAATTAAACGCGGCGAGCGTTCTCGCGTGAAACCGGTATTTTAACAAACGAGTAAACGGCGAAGTTAATTGCGTTTCGCGGACGAGACGAATTCGCGGGGCCCGATCTCGAATTGCGAAAAGCTACGAAATAATGCTTGGGAGGAAAGCGCGGAAGGAAAGCGAACGGGTGAATGACGAGCGCGCGTTGAAAAGTAACAGAGCGGAGTGGCGTGGGGAGGGGGGTGGAAAGAGGGAGGAGAAGCTGTGGCGTTCGAGGAAATTAATAGAACAGTTGGTTCGATTATACGAACTAATTAGAGAGGATATGAATGAGAGACGAAACAAAACGACCGGCGCTTTCGAGCATGACACATTTTCATTTTGAACAGGCAACATTTTAATTGCAACGCTCTGGAGCGCAATTAGGATAATGTTTTTAATTTTTCGGCTGGAAATTTTCTTGCCCCGCGCGCTGCCGCCCACTGCGCTCGCGCCCGTAAGCATTTTTAATGAAAAGACTCTTTTGACAATAGGATTTTAATCGTTATCGAATACGTTACCGCCTGGCTTTGTGTTAATTTCTAAATTATTCTTTCATAGAAATTCCTTCCTCCCCCCCCTCTCCCTCCTTTCGCCTACCCTTGGAAATTGCAGTCAACGTGACAATTATATGACGATTTCACGTCGCACAATTACGAAATTGTCGCGAAATATTTTTCCCTCCCGGCACGGAGGATCGTCGGTTGAAAAAAAAGAGGAGAGGAAAGAGAAAGAAGAGAAATGTTCAAACGCGATATTAAATCGCGTATCCAACGTACTGTGAAATTAAAATTTCTCTTCCCGGGAAAGCCGATAGTCGAATAATGAAATAAATTCCTTTCGAATAAATATTTAATCGCAGCAATTATTTTCTTCCATCAGATTGTCGTTTCTGAGAGACTGATTTTGATACACCAACGCCAGTTATTATCTTTTTTCCCCTATCGTTGATTATGACCTTATGATTGTATCGAAGAAATTACGTACATTCATTGACATAATGAAAAATAAAATACAATCGGGACATTCGGCTCTTCAAATCTTAATGTTGTAGAAAGTGTCTTGGATAATTCTACGAACGTAAATTTGTAAATTGGAAATAGGTTAAAGATTGAAAATTCATTTTCACTTCATCTAAGTAAATTTTTCATTGATAAATTATAACGTTACAACAAAGTATAACAGTTTTATTCTAGAATTTCTCGTATCCTAAAATTGATAATTCCTACAAATCTAGAATAACAAAACGAAATATTCTGGCCACCGGAAGGGTATATTGAACAATATGGAAATGTTACTGCAGAGAGTAGAGAAAGGGAAGAGAAATTAAAAAGTAATTGAAAAGAATTTTAAGAAAGGAAGAAAAAAATAATAGGCACAGATACGTCAATAGTTACGAATAAATAATGTCGTTTCATCTCTCTCAAGATTTTCTCCATTACTCACGACGAGATCTCGTCGTCAAAGAAGCACGAGTTTAGCTGGTTAAGAAGAAAACCGCCCCATCGCGATTGGGGGAGTGATCTCTTTCCCAAGGGACGGAATAGGCCGTGTCGCGGCGGGCGACGGTACCGAAACACGAAGGAAATTAATAAATTGCTCAAACTTAAGTCGGCCCCCTAAGTGCCGGAATAAAGGACCTTCATAAATTTCATTCCACGCGCCCCAACGCCTACGCTCGGCCGGTTCCCTTCATCCCCGAAGAAGGAATGCTCTCGCCTCGTCCCCTGAACGCGCCATCTATCCTTGCCTGGCTACGTTCCCTCGCGAGTATTTCGAAAAAACAGACCCGACCGAGCGAAATTAGTCACTGAATCCCAACGACGACACCACTTTTCCTAAACTCTGTACGTACAAACGGTCCAATCCGGCGGAAAAAAGGAAAGGGGTAATCACTTTACACGAGTACGGTTTAAATCCTCAGTTACTTCCTTTCTAGCTCGCAATTAAATTCTCTCGCCCGATGTACTCGTAAAAACGACGGAATAAGAACCGGACAACGAATTGTTTCCCCTTCCGAGCGATAACGTTTCGGGTGCACGTAGCAACAGAAAACATGAGAAAGAGAGAGAGAGAGAGAGAGAGTGAGAACGAAAGATACACAACGTCCAAAAATGTTAATGGTAAAATCGATGCGAGGCTAAGTGTCTCGGGGAGCAATTAAACCGCGTGCCGACCGCGATAATAGCGGATTTATTGCGATCCATTGGCAACCGACAGGTTCCCTTCGTTACCGTCACGCGCCACACCACCAAGGTGGCAATTTTTTCGCGAATAACAGCCACGCGATTGTTTCCACTGGCTGGAAACCCGGATATCACCGGTGTGTAAGGTCGTTGCAGGATGAAGCTGCACAATGCTCCAGCCGCTCGGGTAATTCGCGCCTTATCGAACTGCCTTAATTGCGTTTTTATCGCGATAAAAAATGAATCGCGAATCGAGAGAGAGAGAGAGAGAGAGAGAGAGTATGGCGTCGCTATCAACGGTAACAGCTAGCGGTGCGAGTTGGTTCGGTTGGCGTTGGTCGGACGATGCTGGTGTCGGCGGATATAGAATGCAGGGAGGCGGTAGAACAGGGAGGACAGAGTTGAGGGGTGGCCGTGAGGGGAGGAGAAGGGTGGGGGGGGGAAGGTGAAGGAGGGGGACGCCGGAATGAATAGCAACGTGAAACAAAAGCACCGGGTTACAAATGGCGTGTATTCGCGACGGCATTGTTTTAAATGGCTGTCAGACGCCCGGAATTTATCCCGTTTTGCTACGTGACAAGCGCCATTAAATTTATTTATTCATCCACGCAGGCGCGCAGCCCGCCACATTTGAGAGAGATCACGCTCTATTCTACGGTATCTAGCAACCGGTGCAACCGGACCGATGCTCCACAGGTGAGAGAGGACCGCGTTCGACGATTATTAGCGATCCGTGTGTAAATGGCCTCGGCACCGATACACACATACCACTGTGTGCGTGTATGCGCTGACATCATGATTTCGGTGTATATAGAACGTGGCATTGGAATTCCTGTCGCTGGTATTAATTAAGAAGCTTCTTCGATCGTCAAAGTGCGATTCAAGTTTCAAGAAAGGAGATACGTTTCAGATTTTACGTGTCGCGTATCGCTTTTGGGGAGAAGAGCGCACGGTGGAAAGAAGAAGGCAAGACAGGTTCCGCTACATTTGTTCCACGAGATACTAAATAACCGTTTACCGAGATTAGACTGCCATGTGGTTAATTGCTCCATAAATTCTAAGTAGAAAGCGCGTTGCCCTTGGTAATAATTAAGCGGAAGCGAAGCTTGGCAAATGTCGAGGCAAAGAGGGAAGTCTGTTTGGAAGAATTATTCACCCGGCGAGAACTCTGGCTCCTCTTTCGCCGAAGAAACGACGTAGCACACATTACGGGAGGAAAACGGCGCGAAGGAAAGAAAGAAAAAAAATCATGAGAGTGAAAGAGGTGGTGCAAGGAGGGTGATACCCGCAAAATGCGAATCGTTTGCCGTTTCCACTTGCTCGTTACCACTTGCCCCTGTTTTCCAAAGTCGGTCCGTCAAAAAATACCGGCACCGAGAGAGGATCTCTCTTTTGTAACACCCCGTTATAAACTCGACACTGTTCGACCAAACGAAGCGAATCGCCTCGACGACGAGTAAATGCGATACACCAGCACGGCGTGGTAGAAAGTCGAGGCGAAGTTTCCACCTCGAGCTGGAGACGACGACGGTGTGCCGATAAAACGAAGTAATCTTCGTGCCTTCAATCGACCAATCTCGATGACGTAATTGTCTTTTCAGCGAGCTTAGGCAAGCGAAGGGTAAACTTCCCGAAGGCTTGCAAGACCTGGCGGCGGAGCCCTTCTCATCGATAAACGATCGCTCGGAGGCGAAGTTCGCTTTGCGGCCTGGAATTAAACGAGCTCGCCGAAGCGATAGTTCCGAGGCACTAAAGAGACAAAAAGGAAAAAGGAAAAAAAAATAGGAAAAAATAAAGAAAAGAAAATATAGACGAAGAGGTGGAACGAAAGAAGAAGAGAAGAAGAGGAGGAGGAGGAGAAAGAAAAAAAATGAAGGAAGGGACTGGCCAACCAATCCGACGACGCGTTAATTCTTAATTTCTTAATTTCAAGTCGACCGTTAAGCACCGCGTCAAAGAGGTCTCGGCTCTGCTGCACCACCTGCATCAACCCTCCTTCCCCTCCTCTTTCAGATTTCTTCGTCCGTTTCACCCAGCGTCCGTGGCCGTCGAACGAAGGATGTCGGAAGTTGAAAGCGAGCGCAATTAAGCCGTGCCTCTTCGGGGATCCCCATTCATTTTTCAAGTAACGTCGCCGAACACCCTCATCTAAGTTTTAAATCGCCGCGGCTTTCCGCGTGCAACGGAGCCGAAGTCGCCTCCGAGCTTCACGATCCATGGGGGGAGAGAGGTTACGATTTACGGGCGAATGGGATTCGCGGCGATGGCGTGAATTACACGCCGGCTAATTACCAGGTTCGGTATCGAACGAGACGATATCATTGGCGATTCCTCGGTGCATAAAAATTCACGAGAACCGGCCTTGATCGAAACATAGTGTCTTTCTTCGTTTAGTGTTCGTTGGTTCCGATTTCGTACATTCGAACGTTTTCCCATTGAAATACTAGGCTGATGCATTTTTTTGAATATTCGATTTTACGTCAATATCACTCGTTAAATTTTGCACTGTCGACGATGTATGTTTGTTGTTGGACAAATTCGCGATGAAACTTCGTTACTGTGAAACTTCATCTTGTAATCAGGATATTATTCGTGTGATTTTCTCACGTGAACTTAAATTTGAAAGAAAGTTCCTACGAACGTAAATGTATCGTTTGATAAAGGTCAGAGGCAATTTTTATTGATTCGTAAATTATTTTAAAGAAATTGCATCAACTTCTTTCTTGAAATAAAATAGCCATTGGAAAAATATACTACACAACGATATGGAAATTACTTTGATTAAATCGTGCGCAGCAATTCGACATATATTCCGAGAGTGTTATAAGAATCACCACTATCGTCTTGTATGGAAGAACTATCTATCGTATAGAGAGAAAGAGAGAGAGAGAGAGAGCTGTTAACCGTTCTGTTTCCCAAAGAATGAAATGTGCAATCGCGTCGAATGAATTCCCATTTAAACGCGAAAAATACATTACGCTCGATATAAGGTGGCACTAATCCGTGAAAAACGTGCTTGTTCCTTTCGACGATCGACAGGATGGATTTATGGGGCAAATCCTTGATAAGGTTTACCTCCACGATCGCGTATCGATATTTGCCATCGGCCTTAGACCCGATACACTGTTTCTCTCGCGTGAAGGAACTCCACGATACAAATAAATATAATGCAGTTACTGGAAATATCATCAGCTCACTCGTACAACTCATAGCCCCGCCATTTCGCGGATAAGGATTTATTTCCTCTGGCTCTGGTTCCCTTTCCTCTCGCTCGTCGGTCTTTTCTTCCCTCCCTCTCTCCCGTTTCCATCGCTTTATCCAATGGTTAGAAACGAGGTTAAAGAATAAAAGGTACCACGATGACGTAGAAATATGATAGAAAGTTTGATGAAACTTGCTTCGCAATTTGCTAAGAAGTGAAATTCCGGCAATAATAAAAGTTGGAGGTATGTGTTTCACGATGGATAGCTATACAATTCCTTTCTCGAATCGCGTCATTGAGAACTTTGGATATTTTCATAAACTGATATCTATATTTGTTCGGTGACGGTCAGTCAAAAGTTTCCCTATCGCAACGGTGTATTTCATTGCATTGTTAAGATAAAGAAATCGTTAATGCACAATTTTCTTTCGTCTTTAACGAACAGAGATTTTCATGGAACTAGCGCAGCAGTCTTGAAATAGATTACATTTCATGGGAAATTTAAAAATATAAAAATCCACGATCCGACTAGGAAACTTTATTACTCGCGTTTCTCCGAAAGTAGAAATTTCTCTACCCTTTGAAAAGAAATCTTACGGAAAAGAACTAAATTCGCAATAAAACGATGAAATGGTAGCGATTCCAAGGTTCACGGCGAAGTACATAACCGATAATAACGAATTTACTACAGAAATACTATTAACTTTATCAGAAGATCACGATTTCGCCCCTTCTTTATCCTAGTCGGACGCGGGATATCGAGGGTTATCGAGAACTCGACTGACCTGATGAAATGGTCAGCAAACGATATAAGGATACATCTGGACTCGGTCTACAGTTCGTGTGTTTACTGGCCAAGCATGGACGAGACTGTTTGCACAGCCGTGCTCGACGTGGCAAATTTGCAACTGCGTGCACGCCACTCGTGCGTCAGTGTCGGCGAATTAACTAGGAGAAGAACTCGCGCGCGTCCGCGATCGATCGCCAATCTATTTAAATCGCTATGTAAACGCGACGACACACGAAACGTAGACGCGGCACGTTAAAAGATTCACCCACTTAACTTCCTTTTTAATTCTTCGCGTGCCAAGAATTCGCCGCGAGGTCTTTTGAAATCAAGAATTATATTTCGGAAGGAAAGTACATTCTTTTCTCTTTTTTCTACTGCCCTTTCCAAGAGAAACGAAAATTGCGCGAATAGTTTCCAGCAGCGAGGTACAAAGAGCCGGAAGAAGCAGAAATTTACAGAAAAGGGCAAGGGGCAAAAGAAAGAGAAGAAGTCGGTGGTTACTCCATAATTTCGTAATGAATTCAAAAAGAGAGAATGACGTCTAAGCTAAACATTTTTCCAAAGGTCAATTTATCTATTTCACCGCGGCGCGCAGTTTCCGATACCGTCTATTTGCAATCCCACGATCGTACACACCAAAGCGGGCCGGCATTCGCGTACAGTTCTACGTACGTATCTGAACGGGCGATGTGTGCCCGATCGTATCTTCGTATGTGGGTCAGGCACACAAGGGAGGCGAGCTGGAATCGCTCCGCGGGCAGGAAACTCTGCATTCGGAACCGGACGAGACGTTTCAACGGCGAACGAAAGAGACGGTTGAAAAAGAGAGAGACCGCGCGGGCACGGTGGTTGGTACGAGAGTCAAGAGGCCAGGCCGGAGATAGTGCCTCGCTCTGATATCTCAAAATCCATTTCTGGCTCGTGCCACAAACCATGGACAACCACCGCCGTCGACCTCCACCATCATTTTTCCCTACATTTTCCCACTCCTCCCTTTTTCTCCCGTGTGTTTCTCCCCTTTTTAACCGTCGCTCCCATCTCACACGCAAACCAGACGACACTTTGGTGAAACGTCGACCAAGAAGCGAAACCTTCGTCGCGTTTCCAGCGGGAAGCTTTTTTTTTTCACTGGGATTTCCGTCAGAGAAAAGTGTATTTTAACGGAATTACAGTCTCGAACGGTTTCCCCAGATTGACTCGGAGGGGACTGTTGATTTTAATATCCGCGATTATGCTAAATTTGGTTCAATTACCTACAAATTTAGGCTTCGAAATTGTTGTTGCATTAACATTAAAGAGGCAATCGCGGCTCTAGCGGTACATTTTCGTCTCTCTTTCTTTTATTAATTTTGTTATCGCTATGGTATCGTATTTTCTGCGTGATTTATTCTACCAAAATTTCTGTATATATGAGAAATTTTGCTTGAAAGAACGAAATAATAAGAAATTAATTCAAAAGATGCACGAATAAACAATAAAACGACGACCATCTGTGAATAATTGTACAATTGTAAAATACATACGAAATACATAAAAATATAATAATATATGTAAATACACATTTACTCCAATTATTACGAACCAGAGTAATTTAAAGAGCTGAAAACATTCAATAACTGGCCCGAACCACCATGCGAATATATAACTATCCGCCGATCCGAGGGTTAAACTACAGAAACACGGGAGAATATAGGGACCATAAAGCAGAGCGGACGGGCAGACAACTGTTTCTCCCCGGCATAATGCTTTTGAAACCAGCTGCACGTTCGTCCACTATGTCAATTTTATATCCCGGGCTACCGACCGAGAAGGGTTGGGAAAAAGGCAAATCGTAGTCGTTATTACCAATTACCAAACCGTTAATTCTATTTACGTTATCGCCAGAACGTGGAACGATTTCGGCTCGACTACCACCCGGGCTCCATAAATCAAGCTCAAGTACCATTATCTGTTTCACACAACCGAGGCCGATGAATCGCGACGGCTATTATCAAGGCGATAGAAGCCGGAGAAGTTCGCACAATAACGCGTAATGGTCCGCGCAGTCTCGCCAAAGGTCGATAAAGGCTAATTAGCAGAAATCCTCGTCTCAGGTGGTCCTTCTACTGATTCCTAATCACTTAACCAGGCGACGAGCGAGGTGGTGTCTCGAGAGCGTTCGCCGGAAGTGACGGCGAGGGATTTAACATGACCGACGAATGATACGCGGATACAACGTTCATCGGCGAAAATTCTGATTGGCCCCCTCGATGGTCGACGACGTATTTACCGACGATTCAACCGTGAGACGCATCCGGACCGAATATCGAGGTTGCTCGTTTCAGTTATATCACCGTTTCTGAAACCATTCCCAGAATTATTGCGAGCGATAAAAGCGAAACGGAATTTTGGAAATTGTAATTATGGCCATTACGTGCAATTGGTTTTCCGGCGAATATTATGTTGATGGGGAAGAACGATGCATGGAAATCGGATCGTCAAACGAGGGATTATTCGTTTCGAGTTTACAGAGAATATGAAATTACGATTTTCCTAAACGGAGATTTCAGAATTTTGCGATCTACCAAAATTTTTGATAATTTAAGCGTGAAGCAAATATGAATGTACCTTTCAGATCTACATTACATTTTATCCCCGGTAAAAGTTAATTAATCTTTCAAACGTGAAAACTCTTGTAAAATTAAAAATTCGATGAATACAATATCATTCCCAAACATGTTTCTCCTTTGAGATTGTTAAATACAACTAGAGGCAGAAATACCAAACTTCAAAATCTATATACATCCTACTTTATCCTATATAAAGAGTTGTATCAATCTTTCGAAAATCAAAAATCTCATAATTCTCAAGAGTTCGACAAATACAGCATTTCCCTGCGTATTTGTCCACCAATATGCTCGAGTGAAACGGTAGACAGTTGAACGCAAAACGCATCAGAATTGCTGAAACGATAAATGTCGTGGAATCGCACAAACTGCGAGCTTTTCACAAGCGTTGACCCTGTCAAATATCGCGTTTCATGTCGGATTAGGAAGGCACGCGTGAAATAAGCAAAACGCTGAATCGTATCGAGCCACGTGTCGGTCACGCTCGCCCAAAAATAATGATTCCTATGGTCTCGCGACAATGATCACCAGCTAGGCTGTCCATCTGGACCGTGACGAGAAAACCGAACGCGGCAACACGCTTGATGATTTCGCCTGCGAGCGAGTTCTGACACATACCGCGTCCGATAATATACGATTTCGATGTCGAATGTTCGTCACCGTGAAGTTTCGTGGCCAGCGTCCGTCGTGATTTACGCGCGTTATTAATCAACATCATTCAGTGCATGTTACTCACCGGGCCGAACTGCTCGAAGTAGTTTTTCACGTCCTCCAGCGTCGTCGGTGCCGATAGTCCACCGACGAATATCTTCTTTGTCCTTGTCACCATCTGTAAGCAGAAAGAAAATCCACCATGTTATTAACGATATTTGTGGAAATATTAAGTGTAAGGGAAAGTTCTGTCGTTCCGAAATCATTTTTTTCTTCTTACATAAAAATTAATCTATTGTGTAATTTTCTTCATTGGATATCAATTTCTGTCAACGTATTTATTCATCTAGTAAAGAATGTCCCATCTTATTGACGCGTCAATAGCCATTATGTAAGTTGCGGAAAAGATGGTAATCGCTTGGGGGTTGTTTGGTGACCTCCGAGTATATTTGTAGCATCAATGCATGTTAAAGTTCGCTTGTTCTATATCATCGTGCATAAGACATCATCATCAATATATGATGGTCTTCCCGATCTTGATATATGTTTTAATAAAAAATCACCTTTCGAAATTTTTCAAACCATCTTTGGGGTAGTTTTAGAGGTTATAGCAGTTTCACTAAACATATCACATAAGTATTTTATCGTCTGCACAGCACTATTTCTTTTCTGATATATAATGCTTTTCTGGTATACAATGCCTCAGATGCTCTTCTGAATCGCACATCATCATACTAATAAGAACAGTTAATTAACCCGAATAATTTCTACTGCTTAATAATAACAGGAAAAGTAACCGTTCAAACTAACCTCTTAAACTACTGTTTCAATAGCTACCACCATCTACCAGCAAAAAATTCGAAAAGTCGATATTGCAGAAAATGACAGAACTTACTCTTATATTCATATAGTGTGAAATATAATGTGAAAAAATTACTCAGTAGATAATGTCAGTGAGTTTTGTCCTTTTCAGAAATTTAATACGATAAAAGGAAGCTTATTTGCATATCTATCTGCACATACGTATATATCTAGAGTGAAGTTAATTAATTCGATGCTATTCAAGACTAAATATCATATAAATGTGATAATTGCGCTTCGTGTTGCTAATTATAGAAACTACGGAACTAAGGAGTCACGTTTTACTCCGATTCTAACAATTCTTAACTGTGTACGAATCTTATGTAATATGGGTATTTCATGCAATACGTAATCGCTTACCAGTACAAGAAGCCATCGTTGACTTCAATGCGAGTTTCTGGCTATAGAATTTTTCACGAATGTCTCAAGCACTTTAACGTTAATTACGAACTATATTAAACTAGAAAACGTGTTCAGAAAGAAACGAGATTCAATTTTACACGTATATTACGATTCACTGTGTCACGGCACAGGAGAACATTCCGCGTCAAGAGCATGAATCGAACTACGCCTCGACCATTACGCCACAGAATTTTCTGTCTTGTTCTGTTCTTGGAATTTCGAGACAATAATCCCTACCGCTTCCAACAGCGTATTTACGTTTTCGAAATGACACACAGATAGTATGTACACACATTTATCCTGTATTATTTTCAACTCGAAACATAACGCGTAAAATGTAAACCTTACGTTCTAAAATATTTACCTGCTAGAATATAAAAATATTCTTAGTGTCTCATATTCTAGTTTGCTGTATCATTAAGAAGTTTGAATAATATGTAAAATATAAAATATTAAATATTAAATATATACATAAAACTGTCTATAAAACTCTCACATCCCCTAGATTCTACTTTCCTGTATCATTGAAATATTATAATGAAATACTGAACATAAAATATTAATGATATATAAAAAATGATTATAGAACTCAGCAATAAAATACAATAAGACGCATTATAAGAAGTAATTATGTGTACATTACTAGATTTATTAGAAAATTTATAATACTGATTAAAATTGTATTCAATGTATTGAATTTCGTATTATTTGATAATATTGGAATATTTAGGAATATTTCATATAATATTGTATGATACTGTAATAAGTAATAAATATTGAATATTGTAATAAATAGTATAACGGTAATAATACAGTAATAATTGTACGCTGTTAGATTTTCAATAGAATATATAGACCAATTAGTTAGCTCCAAGTTCATTAAATTTCGTATCAATTAATAATATTGTACTTTCCTACTATAAAATATTATAATAATTATTATATTAATAGTGTAATAAATTTCATGTCATTTAGTGATATTGTATTTTCATATGATTACGAAAATTTGATACTGTGAAATTGAAATGTACTTTAAACGTAATAAACTCTAGATTAAAAAATAAAGGCACGTGCAAGTACTGCTTTTTTTTTAATTAGGCATAAAAAAGGAGACCAAGAAAGTAATACGTAGACTGTAGATGTTTCATACAATTATGAAAAATTTCAAAGTGCAACAAATTAAGTCAATGAATTTATTTAGTAAAACAATTCTGAATTTCATCTCTATCTTTTTAATTATATTTATAAAAATATAAATTTGCACGAGGTCTAGCGATGAGAAATGAAAGAAGAAACATTATCATACTAATGTTCTCATACATAATCTTGCTAGCGAGATATGGTTTTTTTTCAGAAATTTACAGAGCTTATTTGCCTATCTAAAAAAATTATGCTAATATAATCCTGACTATAGAGGTTTAAGAAACTAGCATAACTATTTCGAACTGTAATTCGATAATGTAGTTGGGACCTTTTACCATCGTAATTTAAACGATTCATTAACAAGCGTAAGTACAAATACATTGGATAAGTATTGGCAATTGCGTAGAAAAAGATTGAAAGACATGACTATTACTACGTAGCATACAGATTTTGTAAAATATTTTATATATTATGGAAAATTTTAAAATATCAAATTGTACGGAGTGCACGTAACTAGAAAGAATATGTATCTACATAAAATATTTAATATTTATATCATAAAACAGTTTTTGTTTAAAAGAAGAAGGACAGTAAAATTGGAATGTTTTTCACATTTCGGATTACGAAGTTTCCTAAAATAGAGATTCGAATTTCTGTATACGTATAGGTTTCTACAAACGGCTATTGATCGACACACATATATTTACGTCAACGTTGTCGTACACAGCAGCGTTAAATCGAACGTGTTCATATTTGATATGAAAAATGGAATGTACAGGAAACAGGAACGATATTTATTTCCTTTGCGAAAACGCATTGAAACTCGTTATCATATTTTCAATAAATTTTGTTAACCGACCGACGAAATAAATTTCGCTGAAAGAGCTTGTGCTAAAGCAACCGCGTAAAATGATGAACACCCGCGTTCACAGAGATAACGTTGCGCATCAATTGTCAGGAAACAATTTTCCTTCGAAGGAAGGAAAAAAATAATTTTTTGAAAAATTTGAAGACGACAAGAATACAATTTTGATTTCAAATAATATACAATATCTTATTCAAATAAAGAACTTGAATGCAGGAGAAACACATTCTATCTATTCTAAAATTCTCAAATTCTGGACTCTGAAATTCTAAAATTCGACAATTCAAAGGTTCTGAAATGCTAAATTTTAAGAATTCTAAAATTCTAGGATTCCAAGTTTTTAAGATCCCAAATTCTAAAATTCTCATATTCCAAGATTTCAGAATTCCATGATTCTAAAATGCCAAGATTCTAAAATAGCTGTTATTTCCATTATCTTGTATCCAAAGTAATTTACTTTGCTCTTGTCTCTGGAAATTATTTCGTAACAATTTTTTTCATGTAACGTTATCAATAAATGGTTAATAAATTTAAGGTACACGAGCAGCTGAAAGCGTTTTACCTTCGAAATATGTTTACTTTGTAGATTCACGAGCGCAAAAATGCGCCGGGAATAATGCTCTTTTCAAAGCGTGTTTTGGGGAGGAAAGAACTGGAAAGCGACGGTACACACAGAGGGAATGGGAAAGTCGGCTGAAAAATGGCACGGTTGTGGTTAAGAAATTGATAACGAGGTTGATAAAATATGAATGGCCCCCGTCGGACACACCGCGCTATTTCCACGAAAAAGGATCCTTTCATTGGCGACATTTTTCATATTTGTTCAAATCGGCAATGTCAATTTCCGATCGCGATCGCGCTGCGCACAGTGCAGTTTTGCACAGCGTGAAACGAAACATCGGAACAGAAATGTTTGATAAAATGATTAACACGCCGAGTTATCCTAAATATTCGGCTGCGGAATAATTCACGAGGGAATCTGTTGTACGTGTGTGAATTAAATCGACGCGTTCTTCGGTAGTTCGAATTCATTAACGAACACGTAACGTTTCGACACAATTATATCCGGTAAATGCAAATCGAATAAAACCCGCAGGTATTTAAGAGTGATTATAATTTTGTGAATACAAAACGTGTGTTACAAAACGGCGGAATTTATTCAAATAAATTTATGCGGTCTAGGTAATGGGAATAAATGTTCTTCTCTGTTATCTGCGTAATGTTATCAACTTGGTGTGCTGCATTGTATGTACAGGATGTTAATAATATAGGAAAATAATAATTATTATTAAAAGTTCAAGTTGATTAATCAAATACAAAGATATAAAGCAAAGTCATTTGTTAAGACGACTTGCATACGAAGTCATTTGTTGTTATAACTCGTTAAAAATTAAGGAATTATTATTTAAAGTTTATTGGTGAAAACAAATTGTACAGCTAGTATTAAAGGCTCATTGTAGAGAGGAGATTTCAATTTTCAAGATCACGATTGATCTGATCATGAAACAAAATTGTTCAGTGACAGAGAAACTTTTCTTCGGCGAGATGTTTGAATATTTTCACAATTTCCGAGAAGAAAAGTATTCTCACTTTTATACTTCCTGCATTATGTAAAAATAAATATCGTTAAACGAAACAAATTCAAAATTGTTAAAGTGGAGACTTTACACTAAAATAAAATCAAGTTAATTGTTCTACAATTCTTTTTCACGAAATTATAACAATTTGAAATATTGATAATTTTTTATCTAGTGCATGAATATTTTTGTTCTTTTTTAAGAATTTTTCGTAAATTTTGTGTATTTGATTTAGACCAGAGTTTTTTATTTTTTATTCCAAGTTGACATTTCGTTCGAAACACGCGCGCAGACTACAGCGCCACTACACGGCGAAATATGCAATACACGTCCTACGATTCTTGAACGTAATCGATATTTCTCATAATCGATTTTTAAACGGGAAACGTAACGGAAGGGAACACATTTCGTCTGTAAAAAAGAAAGTGTTATCTGGATAAATCATTCAGACAGAAGTATTATCCAGAAGTTCTCAGGTAAAGATTTAAATCAATAGTTGTTAGATATGTGTTTGTATTGTGAATTTTTAAGACAAAACATACATTTTTGACTTGAGCTCAGGATAAGATTTAACCAAATAATTACAGATAATTTTCAACAATTAGAGAAATAATAGCATATAAACATTTAAACAGAATATACCATGCTAAAGTTATTTATAATTTTATACTAAAATATAATTTCAGTTCAAATCAGTACAAATATTATAACCTTACAATTCGCTTATTGTTACGTATATATATGTATACACGTATTTTATTATATGCTTTTACACACATACTTCTATTGTAACATTTTTTACTTATTTGTTGATTCTCTAACTTTATACTGCCGTAATTCTTAACAATTCCAATATTAAATTCAATAATAATTTATTAAAAATGTACGCATTTAATAACTAAAATAATAATTTTACTGTGTAACATAATAGAATATTTCATTTCTCAAGTACAGTATGACGTAGAAGGCCTTGTAGCTCGGAGTTCAAAACAATAATACGAATGTTTATGTTCGTCTTATCGTGCCTGTTCGGACAGGATCACCCAATCCCTTACTACTTTCTCAAATGCGTGACGAGCTGTGTTGCGGGGAGTCATTCGGCTGTCGAATTTCGTGACAACAACACGTATGAGGTTCGTAATTTTACATAACCTATCGGTGGCGTCTCTTCGGTGGCGTTGCTACTTCGACACTCTTTTACTTCCATTTATATCTCATTAGTGATATCATTAATTAATACGCGTGTGTTTAACGATTAATCGAGCCTTACGACAACAAAATCGCATAATATGAAACTTTTTGTACCAGTTATGCTTCAATCGTCGATTTCACTCGTACAGTTACCGGTAGTTTGTTTCGTATGCTTTTGCAATAGAATTTGAAGTTGTTTATCGTTTTATTTTTACATATTTGCTTCCATTTGGTACATTTGTTCTGACTTTTGGTTTTTTTTTTGTGCAGATTATTCTTTGATTGCGGAGATACATAGACGCATGGAGGCATTGAGTGCATGGACGCCACGATCATTAATGGACAATCTGATGAATTTTCGCAAGATTTTAGTTATTTTATGTAAAATTTGGTATACAAATTCACTGGTGTACTATTATATTTGGTATACTATTCACAATACGTAATTTCGCTATCATTTGGAATACAAAGATGAAAATAGAAAAGATTAAATTAATTAGTATTTTATAATATAGACTAGACTAATGGTACACATACACTTTCAAATGGATGTATATTCTTGTATTAGATAATCAATTTTTTCGTACTTTACTATGCTATGTACTTTACTATACTGTACTTAATATTTGGCATTGAATATTGAAAAATACTTTATAATTTACAGCTTATACTTTTAAAACATATCCAAGTTTCTTCTAGAAAAATAGCAGTATTTTCAAAATAAACATGTCCTTCACCTTTCTTCTACTAATCAATTTTATTTCCAGAAAATTTTTATGACCGCGTGCAATGCGGTCGGTAGAGTCAGTGTTTGTTGCGAAATAGTTTTGTATTTATTTGTGCGAAATAGCTCTTATTTAAATTAAATTAATTTAGTTAAATTATAATTCGCGAAGTTAGAGTCAGTGAGTCCGCCGATTACGTACGTACGCGTTGATAGTCTTTTATTTTTTTCTTTTTTTTAATCTTATTCAGTGTCTCGTTTTCGGTATCAAAGTCAGTGCTCAAGAGGATAAGCCCTCTCCAGGAGATCAAGATCGTAAGTAGTTTTATATACTGTATCTCAATTTATTCAGTTTTTCAAATTTAACAACAAAGTGTAATATTTGATGTTTATTACAGACGCTTCACAATTTTTTTGCATTTTGGGGGGAAAATCCAACGATGGCTCTAAAGCCAAGAATGTAAGAATCTTAATTACTTCTAACTTAAGATTTTGCTTTTAAATTCCAATGTTTAATGTTTTGTTACAGATTTTCTACAATCTCCATTTCCCCTAATTCTCCAAGAATCTTATGATGCTTCAAAAGCTAAAAATGTAAGTACTTTAGCACGTTGTACTTAAATTTTATTCTGCATAGTTCTCTCTCTACTGAAGTCGAATGTAACTATAAAATAAAAACACTTTAAAAACACTTTAAATTATTGTATTATATATTGTATTATATAATATATTTAAATTATTATATAAGCCCCAATTCTTATCGTTAATAAAATTTAAGTTTTCACAAATAATATTGTGTCTGTAGAAACAAAATATTTTATGTTTTTTAGGAAATTTTTCACGGCCTTCACTTCCACCATGGGATGCTCCAGTGCAGCATCGGCATTCTTCACATCTATCCCGTGAGTCGCATGCATTTATGTTCCTCCGGTCACTCAATCATGTCGTAGGACGAAAGGTCCGAATCGGCACGGGTGACTGGTTGTATACGTAGAATTTTTGATGAGCATAGTGACCGCGGGTATTTTTTATACCCGTGAGTAGTAACATTTTTCTCAGATTTTTTATGTAGATTAGGATAGGGCTTCTTGCACATCGCGATTTTAACAATCAGTTCAAATATATATAGTTATAGTAATTATTTGTAAAATCCAAATATATTCAATATAAATGTACACAAAGCTAAAATACGTATATGAACATCCATATGAATAAATAAATTATAAATATTTATAAATAATCATTGTTAGAATTATTTCGTTTGAGCATTTCATAGTAGAGAAGACGGATACCTCCCGACTTCGTTGCTATGAAAGATGCAGTTAGTACTTATTGATATACTGGTAATATATTTATAATAATAATTAATTATTTCAAACTTCATCTTCTCTTTTATAATAGTATTGAATGATTTAATTAATTAAATTTTATAATGATGAACTTCCATACGATGTGAAATATATAATAGATTAGAATTCTTTCTGTCAAAAATGTATGAAATTTTATGTGCAAGAAGATATTACGCGACAGGCAGATTTTTTAATCAAAGTAACAAGTTAACAACTCTGCTTTTGCATTTTCGAAAATGTGCTTTGATGAAGAGGTCGCCTGAGATTATTTCTATTAATATTTAATTTGGAGTCAGTTATTTGCAGTTATTTGCAGTCAGTTATTTGATTTTGATTGTTTGAGTCATTTGTTAGATTTCATATCTGTTTTAATAAATTCAAGTCTTATTTATTCTTCATTCTCTTACAATTTCAATAATTTCTGAAAGAGTACATTCATTACAGTTTGAAATAAAATAATGCAATAGTCCGTTAGATACAAATTACATAAAGTAATCATTTTTTAGTTCAGGATTTTCAGGTTTAACCTCTTCCGTGTTCATTGTCAGGATCTCACTCACGTGCCCAGGTGCTACTTGGGTGGGTGAAAGACATTGGGCACGATGACCATAGTTTGTAATTTCATAAAAAATTTCTCAGCGACTGACAGTGTGTTAGCGTATCGTGCACGACGTATTTTCCACATGTGTGTGTGGTTAGGATGTGGAATTGCGTCGTTTCTATTGCTCTGTTCATTATAAACATCTACGATATTTAAGCACCACCAACTTGAAGTATGAATTTATTATAATAATACCTATTAAATTACATTATGTTATTAATTATACTATCAATTGTAATAATGATTCCAAGTCAACTTGTAGAGTTTCTATGGAAATTGTGTATATCTTTCCTCAGTTATTAATATCTCACATATAGCTATTAATATACATGTACGTGCAAACACGTTTTACGCAATAGTCGCGAGCCATTGTTAGTCGATTTCAGGAAAATGGTACGTAAATTAGAGTGTGAAAGTTGTGTGTTAAGCTCGAGTGTCGGAGGTGTCCCGGGACGTCCTCTCTAGTTTAGGTCTGCGCCCGAGTGGTATGTGTGAGAACCGTGGAGTGAGTGTGTTGGTGTGCCTGTCTTTTGCCATTTTTAAATATAGGGCGTCTGGTTAGGATAGGTAGCTTATTTTCTGGTATGCCTGTGTTTAATTGTAAGTAGGTAGGGCCGGGCAGGTTGGCACAGTCTCTGGTCACGTGCCCCCTTTCGCGTGTCCAACCTGTTTCAGGAAATCTAATTTGAAAAATCGACAGTAAAATTGGTACAAATTGAGCATGCCATTTGTTTCTGGTTTTACTCTTCGATTTTTCGAATTTAGTATCGTGGTCGCGGTCGCGGATAGGTCGCGAGTAGGTCCCGAAACGAACGTTTATACAGGTATTGCTCGAGCACGCACGTGCGAACGAACAACGATCACTATGATCGATGGTCAATCCATGTGTATTGATATTAGCTTCCGCGGTTTATCTTTTCATTTCACCTTTATAAGTTATCTTTTAGTTTGCGATTAGAAAGACTCGAGCTAGCGAGTAAGTTTCAGTGGTCATTGCGCTCGAAGAAAGAAGAGGCTAAAAGCCGAAGAGGCCCGGCAAACTGCCACGAAGAAGGTCACAACAAATGGCGTCTCATCCTCTGGGTCATTTAAATGATTCCAGAGTATGGGAAGTCATTCTCGTTACTACTTTGTCACTATGCTCTTTTAGTATTTGTAGTTGTATTTTTTTTTTCTCTTCATCATCATCGTTCATCATCGTTTTGGGCCAATAGCGGTTTTTCTTAGCGTTGCGAAATATTGATTACGGATTGAATTAGAGTTGCCAAATTATTTCGCGCCTGTTTATTAGTGTTGCAAGAAATTGCTTACGGTTTAAATTAGAGTTGCGAAGAAATGATATTCGCGTTTGCTTTAGAGTTGCAAATTCTGATACCGCGATTGTCTTTTGCAATTTTGATTTGAATTTTTATAGTTGTTTAGTATAAAATTTATCTTGCTTCCTATTGTTTCAAATTATATAAAATATATTAAATTATACAGTCATTGCTTTTAATTAATTTTAGAATGTTAGGGTATTTGAAATAGTTTTTTGTTCGTATTGTTTTTTATTGCTGATAATAATTTTCATTGAATTTAGTTTTAGAGCTAGTGTTGCGATATTGTTCGCGATTAGTTTTCCTTTTAGTAATAATGAATGGTCGCGTTTCTTGAAGTAGCATTACGTTTACAAAATGCCTAAGTTCTTCCACTGGATTCGTGGAAAGCTGTTCCTACTCCTAGATCACTTGATGTAGCTAGAAAAGCTATACAGACGTGGTCATTCATCGGCAATCTCCAACATGGTTGCACTGGACGCGTCGCAATTAGTGTTGCGTATTTTTAAACACGAGTGCATAGACTAATAGCATTGCGTACTTGTTTTCGGAAGTTACAAACATAACAGCACTCTTCGCGTTTGATATAGAAAATTTTCTATTCTACAATTAGTATTAGTGAATTAGTGTTGCGAAACAAGATACGGTTTGTTGCTCGGGTTCATAACGTAGATAATTATTATGTAGAAAATTGACAATAACCCTTTTGGTTATTGCGTTGTTTAATAGGAAATGTTTATTTTTTAATAGCCCTTCTGGCTACTGTGTCGCGATTTCTTTTTCAGTAGTCCTTCTGATTACTGTGTTAGGTTTTCTTTTTCAGCATCCTTCACTGTCCCGTTTATTACTGAAAATACTACTAAAAAATATATATAGTGTATATATATTTTTTAAATAAATAATATATATATTATATAATCACTTTTTGTGAAGCTGTTAGACTAAATTAGACTAAATTGGACTTAATTGGGCTATAGATAGTAGTATTTGATGTATCATTACTCATTGTGTTATTATATAGCTAAACAATTAGTTATATAACTGATACAATTATTAATTGTATGGCAAGTAATACAAGCTGATTAATTGCGATCTCGGTTATGTGTTTGTGTAGATGCACATATCCATTAGATTAATGAAAAATAAATAATATATAGTTTTGACATTAATTTTTAAGCGTATGAATATTTCACCTTAATATGTGTATTTTTCGTACAAAAATATTTTAGAAAGTCTAGGATTAATTTTTTCTTCCACAACGATTATATCTGTAAATGAGAGGGTTGTTATTTTTTCTTCTCTTTAGCTTTTCTTATATTACATCGAATTTTTGATAAAATTTATTTGAGCTGATAGGTTCTTTAATATTTTATTAATAACTTTAGAATTTTAATTTACTGTAGTAAAACTATTATGGTAATATCGTAAAACGTGGATAGAATTCTTCTATATAACTGTGATATATAGTAGAAATGATTTCGGTTCAGTTACTAGCTTCCCATTTCGGTATTGAAAATTTGACAACACTGTAATGGATTTCAAACATCATATTTCTGGCGCATTCACTTGATTAAATTCGATCAATTTACTGCCTCAATTCACCGTTGTTTAAGCATAAGAGTATGCTGAAAAGAATCACTGGTTTTTTAGTATGTCGGTATTTCAAAGCATGGGACACGAAATCCCATAAGATGCTTGGTCTATTCATATACCTCGTCCGTGATAGAGCCAACGTAAAAATAAGCAGCGCCGATATTGAAAAGTTTCGCGAATAAGGGAACAGAGACGTATCGAGCTGCGAACTACACACACTCACACACACGTCTGAGATAAGATATTTCGAAAACTATATCGAATGTGTCTTCCTTCTGCCGCTCGACAAGCTGATTGACGGATTCTGCTGGCACGGAAATATCGCGAAAGCCTTTCTCGATCATTTTTCGACGCTTCGATCCGGGGACAAAACGAGAAAGACGAACTGTCCCGAAGGACAAGCGACGATACAACAGCGAGCGATGCGGATCGTTCTCGTAAATGACAACGAGAAAGAGCACTTCGCTGGAATCACGGCAACAGGCAAACGTTGTATCGTGGCGAAACTAATTACCAGCGGTCGCTTTAGCGGCAGCGGGTGGAATTGGAGGTGGAAAAAAAAAGGAGAACAAGGGGGAAATGGCATTCAGACGGGGCATCTTAATAACACGATCGCAATGTAATAAAGCTCCGCCGCGCGGAGAGGAGAAAATTTCGCTGAGAGGAGGAAGCGGTGCTCGCGAGTGGCCAGGCGAGTTCGTCGGCAGAAAAGAGAACGAAAGAGACGAGACGATAGCGCAGGATGGAAGAGTGGAAGAGGACGGCTAGAGCGGGAAGAGCTGAATACAGCGGAAACGGCAGAAGAGGTAAACTCTGGTAATTTCAGTGATGGCTGGGCTTAGACCTCTCTATATCCGGTGAGTAACGCAAACCCCTTGGCGCAAGTCCTTCCACCTCGTGGTGCCTGAAACTCTCTCTCTCTCTCTCTCTCTCTCTCCTTTCTTCTTCGCTCTTCTCTCTTTCTAATCTCAACCTCCGGCTCGCGCTCATCCCTGTGTCGCTCTCATCTCACGGGAGGCGGATGATAGCTCGCGAACCTCAGCCGCTCAGAGCTGGCTAATCAGCGAAGTGTATAAAGTCCCGGGGATGAAAATAAAACGGGGCTGAATCTCGAAAATTAAATAAATGACTCGCCTCGATTCCATCGTCGGCGGGAACCGTGGCTCGTGAAAGAAGGCTCGAGAGTGACGGACGAGAGGAACGAGAACGAGAGGAAACGAGCGAAATCCGAGGCGGGGCAGAGTTAAACTGAGAGAGGGAGGAAGAAGAGTGGCGATGGTGAAAGAAGGATAGACGCGGATAAATAACAAGAACGAAAGAACGCGGGAGGTTAGGGGGCGAAGGATACGCAAAGGCAAAGGGGGCAACCACTTATTCGAATGAAGTTGCAGCAGCGGC
Organism: Tetragonisca angustula; assembly: GCA_036937485.2. Taxonomy (NCBI): domain Eukaryota; kingdom Metazoa; phylum Arthropoda; class Insecta; order Hymenoptera; family Apidae; genus Tetragonisca; species Tetragonisca angustula. Next base: position 162,967 of record JAWNGG020000304.1, read on the forward strand.
AGCTCACTTGCTGCAGGTCGGCCGGAAGTGCCGAAATTTTATTACGCTCCGCTACGCTCGGTCTCGTTCCGTAATGAGCGCATTGTCGTGCAAACGAGACACTTCAGCCGGAGGCCAACGTCTCCGGCGATGCTTCCAGACGTACCAGCTCACCTTCTCTTTTACCGACGAATACTCTTTTGTCCCGTTACGCCGACAAGAATGGGAAGAAAAGGGGAAGTTGAATTGGCTACGATGTTGCGCGCGAAGAATTGCCAAAGGCCACGCTCGTAATTGCTACGTCCGAGCTTCGCCAAATTTCGGCAACCCGTCTGTCCCCCTAAACTCTAGAAGAGTGAATTAACTTCTGTTGTACCGAAAGGAACAAGGATTCGTGTAATTAGATCGAATATCAGCAAAAAATCTTTTCACGAAAATATACCGAATTCCGTTGTAATCGATGAGACAATGAACGACGATACGATTTTATAAACTGAAGACTCGTGAAGACTCGAAAGGACAAAGTTTCAACAAAGTTTCCGTTTGGCCAATGGAAAGAGAAGACAATTACGATAGAGTTTCGTAAATCGAAGATTCGAGTGAACAAAGTAGTCGCTCGTTCGGCGAGGAACAGGGTGGAAAAATATAAGTCATAGAGGATTGCGAGAAGTGAATAGGGAGCAGCGAGCTTGGATCGTTAGCGGAGATAAGAGCGGATAGCGGTGGAATGATAATGGAAAACACTTATTATGCCGTAGCATTATGTAAATACCGGAAGACTATTACAATTTTACAACTTACTAGCGACTTTATAGTTTCATCGCTCGGAGGCCGAATCTTATTCTCGCCCCTTGTTCCCGATTTCCTCGTACCTGCGGCAGCAACATCCTGAACGACGAACCGCATCTACACACGCGCATCTCTCCTACCCTCCTTCGTGGTGTTACAGAAATGAAATTGTCGCTCGAAAGAAGCGGGATAAACTTCCTTCAGGCTTTAACAAAAATTCGCCATTCTCGTTTTCTCGCGAGAGAATATAACTACGGAGACTTGCTGATAAATATTTTACGACCAACTCTCTCTCTCTCTCTCTCTCTCTCTCTCGCTCGCTGTTCGTTTATTACGCAATACATGCAAGTACAGTTTGAAAAAAAATAATACATTATTTACACGGTTGGAAAAATGGTTCGAAAGGCTGAAACATAAACTGGACATGGTTAGGCGAACGTAAAAATTCCGTTTGATAATGGAAACGCAAAGCGTATTGGTTGGTATGAAATATGTATACAACAGCAAGAGTATATGTCAGTATGTACGTCATAGTTCTTAATGTCAACTGGTGTATTCGATAAATTCCGAGCGAGAGGCAATTTCCTTCTGGCAGTCGATTAATCTATCCTTTTACCGGTTACGGTCGAGTAGCATGTGTGCGAGTGTATGTTTGTGTGTGTGTGTGTGTGTGTGTGTGTATGTGTGTGTGTGGGTGGGTGGTTTTTTTACCATCGGTCTTTGAAACTTCGCGGAGATAGAGCGCGAAACTTCATCCCCACGAGGAAGACTATCCATCAAACGGTTTCGAATTTTCGTCTAACTGCGGCGAATCCGTGTATGGTACCAAAGGTTTCAGCATCGCGAAAATATTATCGATAATACGCTTTTCCTTTATTCTCTCTGGCTATGTTTCGCGTGAGCTCACAAAGTCGAAACAACCTTTTAAAGAAACGGGAGAAACGAAAAGAAAAAAAAAATGGAAGAAGTAATACGAACGAAAGAGAGGGAAACGAATATTATTAAACGAGCTCCGAATTACCGATTTCACTTAAAATCCATTTAGAAGATCCCGAAGGTGAATATTTCTCTAAAGTTTAATCGCGGCGAGCATAAATTACCTCGCTCCGCCGTCGATGGTCCTCGAACGTTTCACGCGGTCAGAATATATCCCTATTAATCTCGTAATCATCTTCCGCCCCACACGCCGAGGACGAACGAAGGGAAGAGAGAGGACGAAGCGTCGGAACGAGGGAAATGGGTAAAATAAATATTGGAATAAATGTCGGAGAATGGGTGTGCCAGTTTTAACGGGCCGAAACCGTTAAATCTGCCTCGCGAGCCGGGATATTGTCGCGTGGAATGGCAAGGAGAACGCTTTGCTCGTTCGCAATTATTGTGAAAGTTTAATCGGCCGCTATACGCCACGCTGATGAGGCTCCGAGAGCTGGGCGAGTGAAAGAGAGAGGGATACGTATATGCATACGTGTCCAGTATATGTCGCGGAAACTTTCGGTACCGCGTATCGTTCAGAAAATGTTTCGCAATTTTTGTCCTTCTATCTGCGGGACAGCGGCGGAGATGTAACGGGCGAAAGAGAAACAGAGAGGAGGGCCGTTTAACGGCACGATACCTTGAACGAAAATTGCACGAAATGACGTGCAGCAATTTTATTTCCTCATTTACATGCCTCTCGAACACGGTAATCTTCCCTCTGTCTCTTGGTTTTCGTACCCTTGCACTCTGTACTTGTACGTATTTTCTGTCGTTTACGTCAACTTTCGTATTATTTCACGCGAGTAGAAAAAGAATTAAAACTATCACAAGATCCATCTTTTTTGTAGTTTAATGTTCATTGTGCGATGTTTTGAATAGTTTAACACTTTGTTTCCCTTAAAAATGTAATAATTAATTTCGAAATATATATAGAGTCGCATAGAATATTTTTTCTAAATTATAAAATGTCATACGTTTTCGATCGTTCGAAATCAACATTTTGCTTTATTTCGGTAATTCGAAGCATAACTCTGATGTTTAAAATAGTGCTGAAATTCGGTTGATTTTGAATAACTGTCGCATTTTGTAATTCAGAAATGTTTCTTCGATTGAATAACTTGACACATAACTGAGACATTTAAAATAGTTCAATTTGAACATACAAAATTGAACGCCAAAATCGTGGATTCTGATTCGTACAATCTCGCTCGCTCTCGAAATTAGATCAAAAATAAGTCATAAGAACGCGTTAGTTTGGAAGTCTGCAGAAGAAACGAGATACGAACGATCGTCTAAGATTAATACTCCTCGAAGGTTTAAAAAGCGGCAGTGAATCGTTCGAGAGGGTGCAAAAGGGTTAGAGAAGGAAGAAGAGGGTTTCTCTGGAATAGGAAACTGCGCTGGGAAAGTAGGGCAAAAGGACGGGAAATGGATAGGGCAAGCCAGTTATCATCCGGAAGGTTCCGAGCTTCGGTCTTAGTACGTGAATCCCTATCCTTCCTTTTTCTTGCTTTCACGCTTGTCATTTTTTTTTTCTTCCGATGCTGACGTATCTCTAGCTCCACTTTCGTCTAACGCACGTTCTTCGTTTCTCGGCCATCATTCTTGTGGCAGAACAGAATAATCCCGTACGCTGCGCGCACATTAGCGATCGAGACGGGGATAGTTACTTAGCAATGTTAATTGAAACTTCAACTCAAAGAGAATAATAAAGCTCGCGGCAAAGGAACAGTACTAATTACTACGGACCGAACCTTCCCTTAATTTGTTCTCAAGAAAGATAATCTTTTGGTACAGGTATTGGTAGCGCGACGATCCACGAGGTTTGTGTGTATTGTTCTCTCGTAGATGACGAGTAAGTTTGAAATTGTGATAATTCGTTTGATTGTTCGAAAATAGAAATTGTATGAGATTCCAGTATAGTAAGGCGGATATACATTCGAGTTGATATTTATTCAAGCAATTTAAACGAAACTGATAACTCCAACAATTTTGCTAGAGAATCTGTTAAATTTAACAGATCATTGGGTGAAATGTTTCAATTGCTTTGTCTCGATCACACACAAACGTCATCACGACGATACGAGACTGGCCAAAAATCCAAATTAAAAATGGAGTAGTACAGACGACACGATACGAACTTTTATACTTACGTAGGATTGAAACATCAAATTTTCGCCGTGTTAGTGTGTCTATCTTACCGGACGCAGTCGCGGCCCTACCGCTAATTTCTCCAGTGTCTGACGTTTCGGAATTTAAGTCACCAGCCATAAATACTGAAAAGAGGTTAGGGCGTGGAAGGAGAGGGGTTATCAGCCAGCGGACGGTAAGGCGCTCAACATTCGTCTGTGGTTCGGGGCATTGCTATCGCACTGTCCAGCCCTGACCCTACCTTACTCAAGCTGGCTTTTACATGGCCGCGTAATACCGCGATCCTACAAATTCGCCGTTGCTACGTGCTCTCTGCCGTAGATTATACGCACGCTGCATATCGGCTACCGTGTCCAGGAAAATTCATTTTTTCCCTCCTTTCCAGGGCAACTTTCCAGTCCCCAATCCAGTTAATACTCGACGTTCGGTAATTTAAATTCTGCTCGTTCCTTTCGATTTCTGGAAAGTTCTCTTTTGTTGTGAAATCGATAGATTTTCTTCTTGGAACGTCCTGGAAGTCGGACAGCGCATAGTTCAAAATGAGAACGTGCTTTTAAGAGGAAAACTGACCGAAACTTTCTTGCTATTCACGTATCCCCTTTGAACAGAGCAAACCAATTATCCTTACGATATTTCAAGCCGAATTCTTACGGCTCAAAAATATCCTCAATTATTGAGAAGCTTCTCTTGCGCCTCTTTATTCCTGAAATCGCACGAGATGGTAGATTCTTCCTTCTAGGGGAAAGAATTATTTCTCTTTCGCTTTTCGAAAGAGTTTTCAGTGTTTTGTCAGCAGGATCTTCCCTTCCTATTGTTAACGTCGACAAAGACTGATTGCAACCGAGCCAGCCGGCCGTGAGTAGATCCTTCGATCACGCAGAAACGAATCCACGGATTCAATGAAATACTTTGCCCTTCCCCAATAAATGACACTGATGTAATAGATGTCATTGCCTCGTATTAAATGGTCAGAGATCTCTTTTCCTCGTTAGCCTCGGCGCATCCTTCCAGCCGAAACAATGAAGGTTTACCGAGGCTGAATGGAGGATTCGCCGGTCCGCGCATTGTGCTCCCTTTGAATTGTAATCATCGTACATCTGCTCGCGCGGCTAGAACGTGAATGGTTGGAAAGAAAAGGAGCTGCGAGCTCGAAGAATAAGTATTTTGAATGGCATAGTGGTTCAAGGCTAACTAGGATCGAAGCCGTCGCCATTCTCACGGCTGAATTTTCGTCATCTTCGAACCTTCTCGTGTTCAGGGTGCTCGCCGAAAGTTACGTACATCGTCGTAGAAAAAAATATCGAATACAATTCTTTGTTTTGAGAGATTTAGTCTCCGAAGAAATTGAAATTGAATATTTATTAAATATAATCCAGTGTTACCACATCGTTTCAATGTGATTCCAAATTGAGAGAAAATGAATAAAATTGCAGTACCGAACAGAAATGAATAATTGACGAAAAGAGTTTCCGTGTGAACAACGAAACGAATAATGAGCAGTTTAGCACGTGAAAATAAGTCGAAATAAATAGTGAAATGAAATTTCTTCATGAAACGCCCCGTTTCTATGGAAATTAAATTTGAATAATTATTAAGTGCACGTGTAATTTCTAATTAAACGTATTTGAACTCTATTCTCACGAAAACAGGGTCTTTGGAGGAAAAATTTTATTCTTTTATATTTCTTGTTAATATATGTCTTTTATATTTCTTGTTAAGGTCTTGTTAATTGTTTATTCCTAGTCAGTTGATATTTAATCACATTCACATGTATCGAATGGCAAATTTCCTCGGAGATAAACATCGAACGAAAAGAATTTATTCTTCATCACGAATCGTCAAGAATCGTACACCGCTGCCTACGTTTCGTGCATCTGCATAACTTTCGAAGCTGCAGTCTGTACATGTCCCCTCGTGTTCGTAAAAAAATTTCGAAGGCAGTTTCGAACGACGCGTTCAACAACCATGCATCGAGAACGCTCTCTAAATCGCTTCTAATTAACGACGGAATCCCAAGAATGTTCATGTAATCGTGATTATTTGCTAATTAAACACAGACATTTTAACCGATTCGCACGCACGAACAAGCGACTAATTATAATCTCGACGCGTCAAAGGGAGGCTCGCCGGGGGATCAAAGTTATCCCCCGATGCCCGAATTCCTGTTTCGCAGGCTTCATGAACCAACGGCGTGCAGCCGGCGCGCGGTTTCGATTTAATAACCAAAATTTCGATACACCTTTCCCTAAATCCGAGCCATTACATTCACCGGGCGGTTGCGATTTACCTCCTCCCTCCTTAGCTACTCCTACTGACTTAAACTGTTGGACTTGCGACTTTAGGGGATTACCAGAGAATTTACCGAACTCCACGGCACGGCCAACTCGTTGGGCGCGTCGTTTAAACTCCTCGGCCCGATTATTTCCGAATTATCTTTACGCGTCCGTGTTACGACCATCCGAAGAAATTGCGTTATTTAGATAACCTTCTTTGAAACGGGCTCGATTAAACCGAGAAAAATCCCGAAGCTCTCTTTATCGTCTATCAGTCTTCTTTTGTATCTTGGATTACGTTTGAGCGAAGAAAGACGATGGAACTAAGTCGAAGTCGAATAAGTTTCTACAATATTAAAAATTCTACGTCTCGCTGTAGTTATGACCGTGTTGTTATGCACTGTTTTAACATACAAGTTTTGCACGGTAGAAGAATATTAAACTACGTGGTGGTTGTTTCCAGAAAATCATGAATTCTCATCTTTCAACAATCCGGGAATTTTAAACTTGGTCAATTTTGATCTTGAAGATACCTTCCTCTTGTCTTGGATGTCCATCAGCTTTTAGGCCTTCAATATCCAAATTATTAGAATTTGTATTCAAGTAAATTCATTTAAATAATCTTTGAACTTCTTCTCCATCTTTCTTCCAAAATAATGTGCTTGGATTACCAAACTAGTCTAGAATAATATATAATACTTAGTATATTCTTTCAATTTCTTGCACTTTGTTCAACTTGATTTTGTGCATCTGTTAACTTTTGCTTTAGTCACTTTCAATTCTCTTCATACATAAATTACAAACAAAATACAAATAGATCAATAAAAATTAAAAATGAGAGGGTCATATTTTCGATCCATGTAGATCTGTAAAAAATTCGAAAATACTCTGTCCAAGAGGTTCTAAACATCACAAGTTTGATTATCTACATTGTCGATTTTTCCCAATTTTCAATAGAAAGTCTGTACTCGGAACCACAGAATTCCAGCATAGAAATAAACATTAAAAAAAAAAAATCATTTAATGGCGAACATTTCATAGCGACAGAATGTTCCTCGTTGTCTGGTTCTCCGAGCGTTTGAGCCAAAAAGGGAAGGAAACGGGGACAGGAGAGGAAGAGGAGAGGAAGAGGAGGAGATAAAGGAAAATGCAAAAAAATCTCTACACGTAGGAATTCCGTTCTTTTGGCGGAAATTCGATGCTGATGTGTCGGCTTTCGGCCGGAGCACGATACATTTATTGATCCTGTGGCATCAAACGTTTACGAGTCGCTCTTTGAACGCGAAGATGAAAGCATCGACGCCCGACAAGTGCACGCGTGGCTTAAGCACGCTTCTCTATTTTTACTCTGCCACGCCTTTGATGCACATTATCAGGACTCGCCTTTTATTCAGACGCCCGAAATGCTCGGCGCTCTTTTAAACCCGACGGGCGCGCTACGCGGAAGTCGTGCCTCGATTGTACGTTTATATTTTTCCTTCTAGCCCGGCGTGGTCGTCGATAGTTCGTCGACTCTGTTTGAAAATGTAAATCGTCGTCTATTGATTTTTGTCGTTCGTCGTCGCGCGTCGTGTCGCGTCGCGTCACGTCGTTGCACGCTTACCTCGAAGACCGCGGGCGGGAGAAGAAAATGAAACGCGACTATCCGACTTATTTATTTGTTGGTTTATTTACTGGAGTTGCGGAAAGGAGATTTATTAACGAGAGTATTGGAAACGAGCGGAGAAAATAAAGTTGAGAGTTACAAAATTAAAGGTACAAATAATACACACGGAAAGAAAAAAAGAAATAGGTAACGAATATTCGAGTATTTAAATGATTTAAAACTGCATGTCTGCATTTGCGATGACAGATCGCGAAAAAAGATCAACTCGATCGGAAATTGCATTAGCCGTAGTTATATACTCTGGTAATCGGGTCGCTAAATTAAATCAGAAAATTCTGCACTCGTGCGCGTCAATTTTGATGATATCAATATAAGTTATAATTACCAGCAAAATATTTTGACATATAATTTTTTCTATCAACCATCGTCCACATTGAAGAATTAATTATATTTCTGAAAATTAAGAATTGGAGATTGATTAAAAAACTGGAACATTCCTGTCGGTTCTCTTTATTAAATGTTAATCTACTGTCACATAATAAATTTATGTATATAAATTATACATTAAAAAAGATACTATAGGTTAAATATTATATTGAGCATCATCACCCATAGAAGTTACATCAAAATTGACGTTCCTTCGTAAAATCATTTACGAAACAATTGAAAAATTGAAATTTCTTCGCTTGAACTGTTAATATTTTTGTCTCAGAAGGCAATGTCAGTAATTTCTCTTCAGCGTAAGCTGGAATTCATCCCTCAGAATATTAGATCGTAGTAACGATCACTTATTTTCGTTCGTTCCGTCCGTTCTATCGTAAAACTTGCCCAAGACCGGAGCGTCGCGGCTTTCGTTTCCCCCTCGGCGAAACGTCGTCACGTCGTCGTGGATAAAACGAGGTGCAAAAGGCAGCGCGAGGATGGGATGAATGTACGGGCGCAATAAATATTTTTCATCGAGCCGCGTGAAAAGTTTGCTCAAAGGCAAGCAGGGAGCGGGAACTACGCTGTTGATTAAACGTTGCGCCGGCGAAACGTATTATTACTCGGAGTACACGACGCTTCTGAACTGCGTTTCTCAACTCGGTCGCTCGAGAGGCGGCGTACTTTTCCTCGAAGCGATGCAGACCCGGCGATTGTCCATCGTTTTTCCTTTCTCGGACCTGCGGGGATCCTCGAGAGTCTCGACCCTTCTCTCTCTCTCTCTCTCTCTCTCTCTCTCTCTCTCTCTCTCTTTCTCTATGACCGGGATGAAATGCGAAAGTTTGCTGTGCGGCGTGTGACGAGCGTCATAGTATTCTCTCCTGTTGCACGAGCACGCGTACACAGACACAAAGAGAGAGAGAGAGAGACGAGCGTCGTTCGCTGTGGATTTCTCCGCGGAAAGAAAGAAGCTCGATTTGCTCGTTCCGTGGCCGCTTTGCGCGAGCAAAACGGAGGTAAGCGGATTTCGCGGCGGTCGGCCGGCTATTCGCAAACTGGAAACGCGACCCGACCGGCGGAGAGCTCGTTATTCCGCGAGGGGGGGGGAGGGGAGGCGAATTAAAACAGCACAGCGTGGACGTTCGCAACATCGCGGGTGAGACGGGTGGCGGAAGGGTAGGGGGGGAGGGAGGGAGGGAAAAAAAGATTCGAAGAATCGGAATCTCGCGGTGCGAGTTCAAGCTACTTAGGATTCCTCGCGAGCAGATGAAGCGGAGAAGAAGTTAATCCGCTTTGCGAATAATTATTCACAGTGACCGCCCCCGCGCGAGAGAACGTTGGTTCTTCCGTAGCTCTATCGAGAGCACCCTCTCCGGTAGTCTTTGATATCGATGATAATCGGATAAAGGGGGAGGGTTGGCTCGAGTTGACGACAACTTTCAGTGTTTCTTTGCTCCATTTTCGGCTGGCGATGTTCACGATATAATGGCGGCCGTGTTGGAAGTTTCGTTACATTTTCTCCGTGGCCAAATGGCACGGAAGAAACGTGCTCTCGAGTGGATAGGAAATGAATACGAATGATTTCGTTGATTCTCTTGTTACGATTACAGGACGTGGACGCGTTGCGAAGATTGTTTGAGGATAAGACGACGATTGAATCTGAATAGACATTACGAGTCTGCGATTGGTACGTGAAACGAGAATTATTGTGAAGATTGTAGCTGGTGTAAAAAGAAGGAATTCGTTATGGGGAGAAGTCTGAAACCTCGTAAAAGCTGGTAGAAGATTACTCGCAGGCGGTGGAAGAACTTTGTTATGGAAAGTGAAACATTAGCTGTCGGTGTTGAATTTCTCGAGTTCCTTGCGTCTGATCATATACGTCTGGGAAACTACTACTTCTCAACAACACCAGTCATTATATTAACTTCCTTTTTAATCAGAACACACAGTACTGGTCGAAAGTTTGCTGCGTCTTTATTTGATACTTACTTTGATACTTTGCTACGCAGTTTTGCTTTCTGTGCGTGGTGTGTTGAAATACTCTCTTTGATGCATATTACCACCATATTAAAACGGAAAAATACTTTGCGCAACAAAGATTCTACGAACTTTTGATACAGTAACAACCGCAGTTCAAAAATTTTGTCATCAAAGATAAATAGAAAAAGCGTCCGAAGATTTGTACGTTGGAGCGTATGTATTTCACAGAACGTGTATCCAAACTTCTAGCTGGTAGCGTGTTTCAAAAATTAATTTCCAGCGTAATTTCCTCCCAAAATTATGGTCGTTTAATTCTTGAACGCCAGTTTATAAAATGACAATATATTGCTCGTCGTTTTCAATCGTTTCAAGCGAACCGATAGAGGCGGATGTACATAGAGGAATAAAAGAGAGAAACGATCACGCGTCACCGTTCGAAGGAATTAGGTGGCCGAATTCGCGAGTAACATGGCTGTTTACAACGAAACGCTTTTAAACCCGGGCCGGCCACCCCGCCGGACCAGCCAGCCTCGTTCTGAGAATCCCTGCAGCCCATCACACCCGCCCGATGCCGTTGACAAACGAGCAGAAATGCAAAAGTAGGTGACTCGGACCGACCACTTTCATTCTTTACGTTCAGCTAGCCGTGTGTGCACGGTTCTTGTCGCTTCGCTGCAAATACAGAGTGGAGCGAGTGTCTTCGCGTTTCCTCGCCGTTTTCACGGCGTATCTCGCTATTTGATATTTGTCACGTCCTTCCCTCCGCGCCAGATTGACATTCGTTTCTTTTTTTGTTTTCTTCTTTTACTTTGCTACTGCTCGCTCTCTCTCCGCCTCGCGAAACGCGAAATGCAATTCCGCGAGATGCCATCCCGTTTGTTGAATTCGTTCGAAAGATGTCGAAGAGGTTGTTTCTAGTCTTTGCAGTGTTGTGAATTGAATCCCAGATTTTTTTCCGAGTCTTTCTTTCAATTTCAGAATTTTGTTTAGAAAGGAAGGCTGATCGTTAGTTGATTTATTCCAACCTGCCGCTGCAAACTGATAATTTTTATAAATAAATTGTTTGAAATTTCTGAAATTCCACTGCTGTATTAATGAAATTAATGAATTAACAAAAATCATTGACGAAATGCAACAGTGAAATAGAATTTTGTAACCTTGCACGATGCAAGTTGCACGATGTCATAGCACAGTATACAGCCGATTTTAGACTGACAGATGAAATATTTCCTTCGGATAATAGAAAAAAAGAATTACACGATCCACTTGAATTTGAAACGATACGAGTGTCTGTGAAATTTCTATGTAGTTACTTGTGTCGAAATTGAAATCGGTACGACGAAACGATGCGCGTGAAACAAATATCGAGAACAGGTCGAAATTCCTCGACGAGGTCGAGATTCAAAAGCGTAACGTGATCGGCGGCCTGGCTAGCAATGCCGGTATAATTATCGCGTTAATCGCTTAATCAATTATTATATGTAGCCGGCCGCATTCCCGATTTCATAGAAAATTATTATTCATACCGAATAATACCGCGTCACCGCACGAACACCCCTCATTTCCCCGTAAATGCAGAAAGCGTCGCGATCCCCCCGCTTGCGTATTATTAGCCAAACGATTATCTATTGCATTATTCACGCGGCTTGGCTCCCATGTAATCGAACTGCCAATAACGATCGATTTTCCAAAAACCTCCTTCCCTCTTATCCTCCCGATTTTCAACGATCGACTCTTTCTCTCTTTGAACAAGGGAGGCAAGGAAATCGCAGCGCGCCCTGTTGAAACAGTCGCGACACGCTGTTTCGATCGACGAATCACCGTCGAATCGCAGTGCCAGAGTCGCGAGACGCTCGTTAATTAACGACAGCCAACGAGGTAACTAGACGACAATTATGAGCGACGCTTTTCAGAAACGATCGCGACGTGATCGGCGAACGATAACTGGGGGGGGGGGGGGAGCTTGGAAAAATGAGAAGGAAACGCGATCGCCGCGCTGTTTCATCGCGACGCGAAACGAGAAACGTTTTCCCAATACTCGATACTCGTATTTTCCAAAGCAAACGGCCTCCCCCCCCCCATGTGAGACCGTGGGTTTGCCCGCTGGTATCCTGCTCTCTTCCTTCTCCGCGTCGGGGTTAATCGGCCGTGTGTTCCACGAAAGTTCGTTGCGCGCGTGCACGCAATTCCAGCGTGAATTCGCGCATTGCGCGCGCTACGCGATCTGAAGCTCACGCGTTATTAATTAACGTCGCCATTAAATTTCGCATAATAGTTCCGTGACTCGCGGTAGACTACGATTATATTGGCCGGGAGTGATTCACGTTATTCTGGAAAATTAACCAGCTGCCTGACAAAGAACGAGCTGGGATGATTGAAATTGAAGGCACTTCGCAGGATGCGCGCATATTTAGTTTGACAAATTAAAACGAAGGTAGAATGTGTTGAAATTTGCAGTTAATTTTCGGTTATTTGTGTGGTTGTCCATGTTAAATCAGTGAAATTTGAAACGCATTGTCCGTTATCGAGATTAGTGATAAAATTCTTGCAGTCTAATCGTTTTTAAATTGATAAAGTGGATGAACGATGGTAGTTAAGAGTTAATTTGTCGCTTGTGAATTTCCGTTCTTTTTTTTTTTCATTGCCGTTATCAAATTTCGAGTCATTATTTGGAAAGCAAATCTAATTGGCGGTTGTTCCTTGAGTTCTCCTTCGGCGCAATCTCATTTCCGTTGCAAATGGAATTGATATTCTCTCTTTCTGTTTCGTCTCTAGAATAGTGAATTAAATCGGAGGCAAACATTTATGAATTGTAATGCACTTAGCCGTGGTTTAGCTTGGTTTAACGACAACTGATGTTTAATGTAGAAAATTCCGTGGCTCGAAGAGAGTTGATTTTCCAGCGACCCTATTTTCGACCTCCCCTGGGAGAACAACGTCAAAGGAAAGCTCGCTAAATAATAAAGTTTAGATGGGAATGTGATAACGACGCAATTACATGTGTGCTTTTGTATAAGAAATTTTCCAAAAAGGGTCCCATTTGTCTTTGTATGCGCACGTACGAGTCTGATGCAAAGAGATGAACGTGGACACTTATTTGCGACACTTTATATCACGTTCAACGTGCACGAATAATAATATCTTTGCAAACGGTTCCCAAATTTTATTATTTTTCGAATTTTCATTCAAAGTTGCTCGCGTTGGGGCAATGAAAATTTAAATTGTTTAATACGAAGTATGAAATATTGTAATCTGTAATCTGATATATATATATATATATTACTGCAGTCATCTACAATCGTGTAATTTGAAACTTACATGTTTATATATTTGAAAACACTACAGCTATTGGCAAAAATGAAAATTACTACTTGTCGGATTTTTTATTTGGAATAAATAACTGTAATTAATCTTTATGAAAGATGCAAAAATGCACGAGATTCCAAATACTATTCCAAATAATTAGAATAACAATACTATTGTGAAATATTACTCTAAATAATTAATATTTGGCAAACGAAATAAATTTCCATTTTCTTCATCACTTTGTCACAAGAATGTAAAAACGCGTGAAAATCGGCGCAGTTTGCCAACAATCTTTCTCATTCGTAAGTAAACGAAATTCTGATTATAGACGGTTAACCAGTTTGCCCGATTATCATTTCCAGAACGAGACGTGGAATCAGGAGAGTATGTTGCATAATCGGAAATAACGTGATTTCCATCATGTAAAATGAATTTTATCTAGTTCCTTGGCGGAGATTACACAGGTGGCCCCAGGTACATGGTCGACAGAGAATTGAGGTTTCTATCTCGGTGAACACAGACATGTCGGTCGACATGCATCGGGCTGCCGTGCTGTACACGAGTCGTTAATTAATCCCTCGTTACCGTGCGTATGCTACACCCAAGATCTGCGTTAACAGAGGTAACCAGAGGTTTGACCGTCAAATCGCGTTTAAATACGCGTCCTTTTCGTGGCTGTTTAAGCCGTGTACGCTTCAAGAGCCATTGCGAGCGTTCTCGTATATCGTCGTTTCAGGGTAATTTTCAACAGGTTCCCATCGGTGGATCTACACCACTCTATCCAGAAATAATCGTCAAAGGTTCCACTCTGTAAATGAACCTCTAATTTGGTAGAATTTGAAGAATCCACTACCGGTGATTTTCGAATTAACCGATTGCAATTGTGGAACGATAGTTCTCGCGGGGTGTTAATTGCCATTCTATTCCGGTATCTCGTTCTCGCGGCAGCTTTCGAAATAGAAAGCTACGCGTGTTGGAATTACTATCGTTGGAAAAGTCATTGGGATAGTGTAATTGAAGAAAAAGACTTTCGAAAGAATTTCGTACGTTTCGAGTAATACCCGCGAGATACATTAATTCTTCGAAAGTTTAATTTTTCGTTGAAACTGGATTTGTAATAATTTTGCGACAACGCAAATGCATCGACAGTGATAGAAACGTGTCCGACAAATTACATAACGTTACGACAAATATAACGTTAATTCATACGATGACAAAATTAATTACGAAACGATTATAAAATGCTTATAGCAATTTTTCCACTTTAACTGAGAACATTTCTGTCGATGAATTTTTAGGTAGACACTTTTTAAACTTGCACGCTCGAGATGCGTTTTGAGATTTTCTTTCCGATTATAAATGTCACGCGCACACGTGCGAAACGGAAACGTTTACTTTCGATACTTCTTTCCATTATGTAGGTGAATATGATTAACGCAACGATCAGCGACACGACGCATTGTGCGGTGATTTATAGCCACGCGGCGCACACATTGGTATCGTGTGTTATCGCTGGCCGCCAGTTCTCTGTGTTTGCTCGGCACGATCGATGGAAAATGTGTGGAAATGCACATTGCATCAGATCCCCGCGTGTCTCATTTAAGGCAGAAACGTACGATTCCAATGTGACGTGTTAATACAACGATAGCATCGCGGTATTACAATGTGTCGGTGTTCCCTTCGCCAACACACGTATCGGACAGATATTTTTCATAAAGATCAGCGATGCGCGCTGCCCCGATACACGCGTGATGTTTACGTACGACGGAATAGAAATTTATTTGACATTTGCAGTTTTAAAAAATGTTGTTTCCGCTGCTACGTTACTCGCGTGCCGTCTGTTTTGTATCGTATATTTTCACATGATTTCAAGGTTACCGCGAATTAAACCAACCTTCGTTGCGTAAAATTGTCGCTTCTATTTTCAGCAAAGAGACCGAGATATTCGCGTAAACACGTGTACGCAGTTTAGCCTTTGAATATTTTCATATCGAGACGAACGTATAAAATATTTTTACAAATAGTAACATTCGATTCTCCTCGAATAATAGAAGTTAATTATTGGACTGCGGATTTTTATGTAAATTCGTATTTCTTCAAAATCGAATTTAAAAGCTGGGACAGAGAGGAAATATTTCAACGCAGATATTGAGCGTCATTGAAAGCGCCGTGCAGATTAAAATTTTGTACAAACGTTCGCGCGAGAAGAAAAATCTTGGGGAACAGTAATTTGAAAGTGTTAGAACGTTTTCGTCGATTTAACTCAACGCGGAATTTTCAAACACGCGGACGTTTCATCGTAAGGAGCATCTCGCAAATTCATTCGAAACATCCATTATACAGAGATATCCGCCTTTTAATACAAGAAATTACTAGAATTTATACGACGTTCCCCTCCCTCCCCACCCCACCCCAGTCGGGTGGAACGATGTTACATCTTATCGCTGATTATCCTCGGGAAGCGCCCTCGAATTGCTCGAATTAATCAGAGAGAGCTTGGATTAGAATATTCGCGAGGAAAACGTTCAGACAGGGCTGAATGGGAAATCAATTACACGATTCCGGTACGTAACCGTGGGAGGTATCCAAGGTAAAATCGATGATTATTCGAAATTCTGCGCGCGGTACAATGGCCGTGATTATTTTTGGTCAATTCAGCTTCGGCCGTCCTAATCAGCGGCAATCAAAGGCGGCTAATTGCAGCGCGGCGTTACGTCAAAATCAATGCCGTCTCAGTCGCTGGTTTACGTTTTAATTGAAACGGTGTAAACTGGTCTTAATGGTGTTTCTGTTGTGCACGATTGAATGGGACATCACAATGGTATCCTTACCGTCGATTCACCCCGGCCATCCCACCTTTCTGCGCCCCCTGTTTCGTGACGTGGCAAACAGTTGTTGAATGTGCTACCTTCTGGCCGCCGGTGATCGAGTTTACGTCGTTATTGAATTTCTACGTGCTTCACCAGCGTAGACACGTGATTAGAGCTCTCCCCATCCGCTCTTTTTCTTTTCATTCAATGGCATCCTCTACGGATGTATCCAGTCCGCAAGGCGAAGAAAACGTCGCGGTATATATATATACGTATATAGTTGCGTATTTAATCTCGAGGCCAGGGAGGAATTATAGACAATTTAATTTAGATCTTTCTGAGAATGTTGTTTATCTACGGTAGTTCACAAAAGTATTTGAGTTTTTGGTATGGAAAAATTTTTACTTGTGATTATCTGTTGGCAAAATGTGGCATCAATATTTAGTACAAATATTTATTTATTAAAAATTTGGTATATAATATGAATATTGGTTTTAAATATACCTATGATTTTTGATGCATGGCTCTATGAAATACCGCGATATATTGGTATCTTGTTACAGTACTTTTGAAATTTAAAGTGTTCTGTATTGCGTGCATTCATACAAATTTTCTATTCAATTACTTTCACAACCTAAACGTAGATAAAATTACTATTTTTAAAGAACAAAATAAAATTACACTCTAAGCTTTTATTTAGCGTATCCCGGTTTCTTTCGCAGCATTTTTCAAATTGTTTCAAACGTACTCTCGTTTCGACAAATATTGAGTCAACTATCTTTGCACGTTAAAATATTATCCCCGCGTGAATCTACAAACTCGTCGAAAACTCTACGTGTATATGATTGATTAAATACACTGGCAAAATTCCTCTCTTACGTAAATGCACACGTATGCACACGACGTGCAATCGGTTTTCTGAAAATTCGTAGTTTGTTCCAATTTTCGTCGAATCCCATCGTACAGAAACTTACGAGAGAGAGAGAGAGAGAGTGAGAGAGAGAGAGAGTCTTCGCAGGATGACGTCGGGGGATGTGCGTTATACTTGGAGATATTTCGCGAAATAGCTCGGCTTTACCGTAGGAGGGGATAAAATGTTAGGGTGGAGTTTTACGAGCGACGCCGAAATCTCAGGCATGCAGCTCGATAAAAAACGCTCGGCACCGGCTCGAGTATCCTCTTTTATTACCTAATACTCGTGAGACTCGGTCACCGGGATATCTCGATTCTATTTTCTTCCCTTCACTCGATTTTCTAGACGCTCGTTGAGTCCCGGGCCCTCCTCCTCCTCCTCCTCCCCCTCCTCCAACCCCGATTCGATCATCGTTCGCGGGTAAATCGATCAAACGAACATCCACGCGTAAATTCGCGATAACGAGCGGTAAAGCGCTCGATGACAATTCTCCACTCTGCTGATCGATTCTCTTAGCTTCGTAATTCGCCGATCGATCGTGTTCACCGCGAACTCGGCTGCTACGTTCGTACGACTCAGCCTGCAACTTCGCGGGTGTTCCACGTAATTATATCACTGCTGAAACGTACGCACTTTATCCTTGAGCGTACGTGGAGGTTCTTTTTCGTGAAACGTAATGTTCGTTACGCGTCTTCGTGGGACCTCGTTCGTCAAAATTTACGATTTGCATCATGTGCACTCGGTTGTCAAGTTCGTATATACATATAAATACGAAAAAGTACCCTCGGCGTGGCGCGATTGAAGAAAGAGGGGAACGCGCCGCCGGTGAAAGTTAAACACTGTCGTCGAACAACTGTTGCTCGAGTGTCTGACTAATATATGATAGATCTACTCAATTGCGAATTCTAGAGTCTAACGTCAAATATCTTTGTTGAATTAGGTTAATCTTTCTTGAGAGAAGAGTATGGTATCTGGTGCGCGTAATCTCGACAGTATAGCGTCACTTGCATGTTTTATATTCGTCTTTTGAGTAGAAATTCTTTCAATTCTCTTTTAAGAATGTGAAAATTATTATTTCATAATCAGCGAAGTTTCGAAGCAATTTTCTATAATTAGTTAAAAGTCGAATTCGAGGGTTATTAACAGCAGAATTTGGGTAGACGAAAATTATGAATTTAAATGGAAAGTTTCGAAAATCATTTTGTAAATTGCCAATTCAATCTCAGTCACTGATCCTTTAACTTTCCTAGCTAACTTTCATCTGTATAAATGTACGAAAACAGAAGGACAGTAAACGTGAAAAGACTTGCAAGCAAAGGGCAAGTGTTATCACCTAAGGATAGATGATCGTGCAACCGATCATAAATTCCATCTTGCACAGCCGACAGCCAGGTGTCTTGCTTTTTGTTTACGAATGATATACGAGCGAAATCCACCGTTCCTCGGCGCGATATCCGGAGAAATATGTCGGCGTCTGTCGCTGGGAAAACGGTACGTGCTCGAGTACGATCACGAGTATCGACGCGAATTGAAACTAACTTGCTCGCGATAGAATCGAAACTTGCAGCACGAATGAGAAGGGATAAGAGGAGGGACGTGCAGCGAGAGAAAGAAGAAAAAGAAAAAAAAGGAGGAAAGGAACGCATCTTATTCCGTTTTGACAGCGAGTGCAGGAAACGTGAAATCGAAAGCGTGAAAACTCGAAGCCACTGATTATCCACGCAATCACCGGGAGTCGATACTCCTGACAACGCGATTCGCTCGGTGTAATAAAGCGGAATGGGGGAAAAAAATCGGTCGCGACCTAAATCTCGCGCGGCGGCACCCTATCACTCGACGCATCAGCGAGCTCGTTAATGATCGTTTTAATATATGCGATGCGATTCGATACCGCCGCGGTGGAAACGTTACTTCTTCTCCCCGGGCGCGGCAGACGCGCGGCAGGAATTAATTAAAAATCCCATCAGCCGAGGGAAGATTGTGTACTTTAAATCGGCAAACGATTTTCATCGGCGAATAAATTGAAATCGACCGGGGGAGAACAGTCTTGTCGTACTTGTCCGACTACTTGTAGGAGAGGCGTTTTCCGTTTGAGATCAAACGGCACGAGTGGGATACCGGTTACAGAGGAAGTAGGTTAACGTATTTAAAATCTCGATACAAAGTGACTATGGGATAGATGTGGCCTAGAAAGATAGGAGGAAAAGAGGCGCGCGTCGTCGCTCTCGCGGCTTCTCTCCCGGTACACCCCCGGTGAAGTAACCGATCGCTCGAAACCGTGAATCGGACGAAGAAAGATTGAAAGGAACCACCGGCTCGAAGCAACCGAACCGTCGAAAGAAGAAAATAATAATTATTATCGACCGGCGCGGTTGCGAGGCGGGAACTTTGAAAGTAACGATCTCGTTATCGTTTCGCTCGGAGAGCCGAACGACTTAAGATAATAAGTTTGCTCGGCAGGGAGGAGAACGTAATAAGGAACTAGAATAATCTCTCTCTCTCTCTCTCTCCGGTGAAAAGGAAATAGTATTCTCCACCCTCCCTTCTCGACCACTCAACTTATTAATTCCGTTAATAATTCCTTCATCCGATTTGACGTACCGGAGCCATGGCATCGTCGCTGATTCTCAAAGAGATGACATCGACGATGCGAAAGAGAGGAGAGGGAACATCGATGGATGGAAGTTTTTATCGTGGTGTTTCAATACAAGAAACGTCCGGGAACGCCGGACTTTTCTTCTCGTCGAATCCTGTCAATTGATTGGCTTACCTCGCGGACGTCAGCGGGATGTAAGTTACGCTGGCGACTCGCGGGCGGAGGAAAACGACAACTGCGGGGGGAAGAGGCGAAAGTAAAGTAGAGAAAGAGAGAGAAAGATGGAAGAATCGAAAGAATCGAAGATCGCACAGCGACATGACTGTGAAAGATCCGACGCATCGGGCGAGGGATTTCGGAACTTCTGCGGAAACTTGGAGCGAGCGAAGCTACGCTGGAACGTCATCTACGCGAAACTTTTTCGGTCACTGCACATTGTCCGGAGAAATAAACGGTGCAAGAGATAAGGAGGACAAGAGGAAAGAAGCAATCTCGATGAGAGATTCACCGGGCTGGGTTAGTCCGTCTCTGTCCGACGGATGACGTCCAGGATCAAGCTCCACCCACACACACACAAACACACACACACATACCTGCGACTAGCACACCACGTAATACCCACACATACACGCTCACTCGTATACGTACACACACGTAGGCAACATGGTACATGAGCAAATAGACATTCGTGTAAGAGAATATGCGAACCTATGTGTATATATATATATATATATATATATATTATATATAAACATCCACGCGACACATCTACACGTTCATCACCAGATGCACACAATTTCCTTCGAGATGATCGTTTCTCTCTCTCTCTCTCTCTCTCTCTTCGTTCCAACCACTGTGTGTCTTGAATCATAGACATGGACAGGATCATTCCTATATAATCAAATAATGTGAATGAAGCCACTGTACCTTCTCTGGGGTGATGAGCGGCGTGATGTACGTGGTGACCGCCGTCGTGTACACTTTTCGATGACTGCCGGGTGCTGCAGGTCACTCAGTACTGCCGCGAGTACCGAGTGCCGTGCGATCAACGCTATGGACTTCCTCCGCGAGGAGAGGAATTGACAATCGAGAGACCGACGGTGTCTCGTGTCGCACGCTCGCGCTTTCTCAGCACACGCGCGTGTATCTTGCTCACCACGGTTTTCGATGGACGTGAACGTCGCGATCGCTTCGTGACAGTTGGCGTGCGTCGATCTGTCCCCGTTTCAGCCGACGATCGCTCGTCAGGCAGTTGCTGCACAGATCGGTGCCACTGTTAACGACGGCTGCGACGTGAACGCGATGATCGTGCTCACAGCTGGCGACGATCGAGCAGCTCGACGACGACGACACGTAACGATCCTCTTGATCAAGCAACACGGCTTACATTCGCGCGCGATACACACTTGTCACGTCGAACGTCGTGATGATGTCGCTACTCGCGGACACTGCAAGATCGGAGCGAGCGGGCCTGCAACACGCGTGAAACAACGAAGCGAAAGAACGGAGTGACACACTGCCAGAGCCACACGCCGCAGCTGACGAAACGATTTATCCTGCACCTGTCGAACACCGCGCGCGTGAATACTCTTTCAGTCAACGGTTGTTGTTGTTGTTGTTGTTCTTGTTGTTGTTGTTGTTGTTGTTATCGTCGTCGTCGTCGTCGTTATTATTGTTGTTGTTATTGTTGTTTTTGTTTGTACGTCTTTGAAACAGACGAATTCGGGCGCCGATCGAATCGCTCGTGTTATCCTGTACGAGGGCTTGTGTTATCCTGTTTCTTCCGTCCTCCTCTCGCAGGCAGCAGGAGCAGCAGCGTGCACGAACGAAGACGGGGACGAACGGGAGACGGTCAGGCAACGAGAAGATTAAAAAGAGAGAGAGACAGATATACAATCCGTGGAGCACCGAGAGGCAGGTGGTCGTTGTCGCGCTCCTTGTCGCCGTGCGTCGAGTTCAATGCTGTACGCTGTGATGCCGAGAACGGAATGGGGCGACCGTGGAGGCCCGGGCAGTGGAGCCGTAGCGAGGGGAGGTAGAGGAGCCGCGCGATACCCGATGGTGGGGTGCACGCTCGCGGAGCGAGGGATAGAACAGGGAGGGGCCCCTTTCCCCTTGCCATCGGATTTCGCCACTATCAAGCGGCTGCTACCCCTCCGAGGCGCGCAGGCGCCCCCGGGGCGCTGGCGTCGCTCGAGGGGGATAGCGCCTCTCGATTTTAGCAGGAGGAAAGCTCGCTGGTGCGACCGGGATGGAGAAGCGCCGAGAGAGCGTCGGTCTGTTTCTCCTTCTCGCCCGTTTCCTCTTCCTTCGCGTTCGTAGCGCGAGCCACCCCAGCATCGACCGACAGCGCCGCACGCCACGCCGCGTCGCGCCACTCCGCGCCACTCCGCGCCGCTCCGCGCTCCTCCTCGCCACGCCGACCCAACGGGAATACTTAATGCCAGCAGAGAGCCTGACTGCCTGACTGCTCCTCCTCGCCACGCCACGCTCGCTTGACGGCGGGATAGAAACGGCGGGTAGGGGCAGAACGCTCGAGTAGAGTGAACACGTCAGGGGTGGCTCGGGGGAGGGGGGGCGGGAGGGGAGGGGAGGGGGAGGTGGAGAAGCACGACGCCGGATTGTGCTAGCGAGCATCGTGTTGCACCGATGCCGAAACGGTGCATTTTCGGTGCATGACTACTTGTTACGCGTCCGCGAGCTAAACTCCTCGCATCATGCGATATTGAATGAAGTGTTTCTTTGCCGCGGATCCGGCCAACCATACTGTCGGACAAGTCTGAGCGCGAGATGTCGTGATGCCGTGTTTCCACCGTCTTTCACATTATCCGCGTACACCGGTACACCGTTCCGACGAGAAAACCTGCGCAGGCACTGGTGATGGTACGAAAAATCCAACTACTCGCGATTACTTTGCTATCGTTGCACCGATAGAAGTATGTACGTAGTCTCTCTCCTTATCTCTCGCACACTCCGAAGACACGGAACATCGACATAACGTCTTGTTCATTGACGCGAGCAACCGAACGTTAACGACCAAGTTGAGTCTGCAAGTGGTACGAACTCGCGCTCGAGGAGCCTCCGGTCCGACCAATATTGACCACCACTACTTCCGACGGAGCCGAAAACCAGTCACTTCGGCAGGCTCTCTCTTTGGCTGGCCCTTGGCCAGTCCTCTCTTTCGCGCGCGTCTCTAGCAAGTCGGTGTAAACGTATCCTACGCTTAACGCGGAAGGAAGGGGCTAACCTAACCTAGAAAGATTTCATTGAGCTGCAACGTGACTTGGCTCGGTGCCAATACTATGAACGCTACGCACACCCGCGCGGCCGCGCCTTGATCCCCGCTCTATTCCCAAGCACGCGTTTCATGAGAAAAAGGGAGAGAGAGAGAGAGAGAGAGAGAGAACCATCTCTCCAGAAAATCGAAATTGCACGATTCTTGTCACATTTTGCTGTTTTTTTTTTTTTTTTTATATATTCCCGTGCTAGAACTAAGAAGGAAAAAGGAACAAGGATTTTCTTCCCAAGTTCGTTCGTAAAGCGCGACGCGAAAAAAACGCAGTTAACTTAATTAATTCCTTAACTTGCTCTCTTAATCGCGATTCTTATCAGCTACACCATCGATTTACAGCGAATTTATTTCGAACTATTAAAGCACCGGCTTGCTGGAAGTCTGCGAGGCGCTGATAACTTGTTGCAGCGAGCCAGAGGCGGCAAGTATTAAATCGTTTAAAAAACTTGCGAGCCCCGCTCGTTTCGCCTTTCACTTTCACTATCGCCCGACGACAGCCAATCTGTACTTTTCTCTTTCTCTCTCTCTCTTTCTCTTTTCTTTCTTCTTTTTCTCCTTCTTTTCTCTTCTTTTTTCTTCTTTTTCCGAGTGTACCACGATCTCGTCGGCTGGCGTACGATATAGAGCTTCTTTTGACGAGAAGGGCTGGAAAGTGAAGGATAACTCGACCAGAGAAATAACGCGACCAATAACTCCTGCCGCTGTCGCATTTATTCTCTGTAACGTCGCGTACAATTGGTCGCGAAATATTGCGGAATAGGGCCGCGACCCGACCTTATTAGAGCCCCGGTGTTGCTTGTTCTATAAACGAGCGATGCCAGAGGTGTTAGCAACACAGGGAACATCAACTTGCTATTCCGGGATGATAACGGTTGCGTGGCGAGGCGAGCAGAAGGAACGTGAAGGCGGAAGGTGCTGGTGTATTCAGTATTTGGCTTACATCCAACGCAAGATGCTGAATGAACTTGGCGGGAAAACCACACTGGCGTGTGCTTCCTTCTGTCGTGCGAACGGCGCAACTACAACTGTCGTTGAATATCTCCTCCACAATGGAAGATCTGTTTAAGGCTCGTAGACTACCCTCGGTGTTCTGCCATGCGCCATTACACTCTCGTGTGAATTCTTATGGATTGCTTCTGTTAATGGTAATATCCTCGAAGGATACAAATGTGTATTTCGGTATCGTGGTAGAGGATGATTGATGCGACTTGGAATACTGATTTCGGTTAATGTTTATTGGCGCAGGCATCTTGAGAACGTGTGCAAATTATTGGTGAATAAATAAGTGGTCAGTTCTTTGCGATACGTAATAGTTAGTGTAGACTAGCAGGTTTTCCATTGCTATGCTGAAGTTTTGAAAACAAAAGAAGGTAAACATTTCTTTTACCAGAAATTCGAAATTTTTTTTCTTATTTTAAAAGTTAGTACGTATAAGGTAATTTATCTGAATGCATAGAAATATCGATTCACTCGAGTATATATATATATGTATGTATGTATGTTCGCTGAAATAAAATTCGCGGATTTTATTAAATAAAATAAAGTTGTAAAGAGTTGTAAACAGATCGTCAAAGTTAGTTGCAACATCCGTTTATAAAAAGACGGACGTGTCTACATTCTGCAAATAATGCATCGATAATACTGCTACACCGAAGTAATTAATTTCAATGAATCCAACGTATCTGAAAAGGAATGCAGTCAAATAATTCACCAGAGTCGCTCAGCAACTTGGAGCGAATAAGCGACTCGAGTCTTTGAAATCGACGAACATTTCTAAAAATTCATCTATCTTTACCGCTAATTAGAGAGCCAGCATACCAGATTCTCGAACACCTGAGATTTTTCCTTTTTACGGATATTCGCGTGCAGCGGGGCAGAAAAAGCGATAAAATTTCGCCAAAGCGATTTCGAAATTTCGGGACGCAGAAAGTTATTACCGAGGCCGAGTGTAGGAAACGAGGAAAGTTTTACGCGCGGCACCAGCGTGCAAAAACACGAATTCTTTCACGAACGGCGTTACGTCACGAAATTAAAGCAGGGACGTGCGGCCCGTACATTTTCATGACCGTGAAGATTAGAGTACACATATACTCTCTCTCTCTCTCTCTCTCTCTCTCTCTCTCTCTCTTTCTCTGGGACGGTTGAAGAATTTAAACGATCGACGTGATCCCGGGTGACCAGTTCGAACGTTCCAACAATAGTCATTACTCTGGGGATTGTCAACTGCCAAGGATGACGTGTAATCATGATATTGGAACGTAACCGAGTTATCGGGACGTAGGATGAGTCAGCCCTTTCCTCCAGAGTCCCGATCGGTCAGCCTGTGCTGCATAAGCTTCACGAGCATGTCAACACGCTGTTTGCTCAGTAGCAACAGTAGCAAACGTTCTATTGGAATTGTAGCGAACAGCGTAAAATGATAAGCCGGGCTACAGGTTCTCTAATTGGCGCTCGATGTTCACAACGAATGGAATCTGAAATGGAATTTTGCATGGAGTAATTTTCAGCTTATTTCGTACGAGATTCGTTAGACTCGTAGTGTTACTTTTATGTTCAGTCAAAAAGCAAGTGTAACGTAGTAAGAGTTCGTAAAACATATTTTATAACAAAGTATACATATACACAAATGTATATACTACGTATCTAATGTGCGAAAGAAGTAATTTTTAAACCTCAGAGAAGAATGAATTCAACTGTGATATATGCTCGTGGAAATATATGCAGTATATGCATTTTAGTGACGAGTTTATCGAAGAAATTGACTGCGTCAATTACCTCGAAGAATCAATTTAAAGTCTCAAGTAAACTGTAGCAAGATGTATCGTAGAATTCGATAAATCAGAGAAAATGATTGCAACGACCAGAAAGAAACGACCGAGGTATCGAGGTATCAAAAGTAAAAGAAGATGCAAGATTTAAACGAGAAGACTGTAAGGAAAAGTTACTCTTTAATGAAAAAGAGAAAAAGAAGAAGAAGAAGAAGAAAAAAAGGAAATCGAGGACCTTTCGAATCTGCAATTTAATGACCGAGTGACATCTGTGCCTGAAGGAATAATATTATACGTTGAGAAAACTTGACTTTCCATTTTCCCGGACGGATTACTAATTCCACGCGAAGCTACGTCGCGTCGCCGAGCCGCCGTACCACCGTCGCGTTTCCAGGCTGCATCGACCGAAAAACGGGGTTTCCCCCTTTTCAAACCGCGATCCCTACGATCGAACAAAAGCCTGGGCCAGTTTAAACAGCTAAGTGCATCACAAAGCGCGCGAGCAAAAACGCTCCGCGCGTTCCTCGGCTGTTTACGTAACCGAATCGATAGAACGGTGTCTCGGGCCGTGTGCTCCGGGAAACATAAATTATAAACGAAAAGAACAGTGGAAAACTTTCCGTCCTCCGCCGTCTACCCCGGCGATAGCCTCTCATCCCCGGCTGGCCCCGGCGCGTCGCCGCCTTCGATGCGCTCCGGTATTTGTCTCGACGACAGTACAAGGGCAGCATGTTTTCGTCGACGATGAGGAAAACAGTCCGGCGGAGGAGTTTCGAATCCGCCGCATACGGGATGAACACAGAACACAGGACAGCGGATGGCGGAAGGCGGAAGGCGGAAGGCGGAAGGGATGCGCCGGTCTCGGAAAGACGGAGGAAGGAGACGGCGGAAAGAAAGGAGGAGGACAGACACTCGATTGGACCAGCCAACTGCGACGAAACTCCTCGACGTCGACCCAGTTCGACGTTTTCCGCGCAACGTTGCCGCGCTAGCCGGGCTTTCGCTCGCGATTCTCAGGTTCGATACTTATCCTCGGAGATACGGCTGATCCCGGTAGACTCGCCTCCTCTCTCCTATTCTCTTTCTATCTTTGCTGGGGGAGGGGGAGGGGTGGAAGGTTCAACTCCCCCCCCTCGCGTTCCGTAAGCCACGTTTCCACCCCCTTTTTTCTCTCGGCATCCACCGCGAGTCTACGTGCGCGAATAGCATTGTACGCGCGAACGTTTTCCACCCTCCTCACCGTCCTCCCCTTTCTCTCTGATCCGTGTCGTGCAACCTCGAGCGAAACCGGCAGTGCGAAACTTCTCGAAAAATATTAGACCCGTTTCTCCATCCGTATGTCGAAAGAATTCGAGGAAAGTATCGCGCGTCTTCGTTCGCTGGGAAGATACTATCGTTCGACGTTTCTACGTTCTACTTGGCCCGTGTTTCGACTGTTCCTCGCGCGAGTTTCTCGGGCTGAAGTTCGAAGGTTTCGCCCGTAGTTCGCGCCGTGGAGAAAAAGAAGAGCCGGGCGGAAGAAAAACGGGGATGGATAAATAGTTCGAATCACGCGAACCCAGTAGCCCAGTAATTAATAGAGCGCGCGAGGCAACGCCGCTCTCGAAACCCTTGCTTCGCGGAAATTTTCTACGTTTGACGTGTTACGTTGTGTCTTATCAAAATTCTACCGTGTTGAATGATACGTTACATAGAAATGTGTAGCGGCTAGCAGATGTCGAAAGAGAAAACGTCTTCTGAGATAAGAAGTTAGGAGAATTTACGACTCACGTGGCGCCTGGGCTATCGAATTGCGAAGGCCAAAGTTTAGTTTTTACAGTGCGTAAGACCAAACGTCCGCACTTATAGTTTATAGAATTTCGGCCTACAATAGCATCTCTGCGAAGCGTCGTAAACTCTAGGTCCTATGGGCCACCCAGATCGTCATCTGGAAAACATTTGAAGAAAGCGAGGCCCAGAGGAGACCCTGCTACATCGCCACAATTCCGGGAAATCGGCCTTGGCGAGATTGCAGCCCCACTCTCAGGAAAAGCGCGTCACGGACGCAAGGAGTAGGCGGCGCAATTTCGTGACGACCTAATTGGCTAAAGCAAAAATCGAGTCAGCCAATTAGGGATGTCCGAAACGGGGACCGAGTTTTCCTGGCAGCAAAAAAGCGACGAACTAGAGAGAAAGTCACGGGACAGAGGAAAGTGTAGAGTCGAGTTCGAAAGAAAGGCGAAAAGAAAAAATCGAGAAAGAGACGCACGGATACTCTCGCGACGTGTACTCTAGCAAAGTGCTATACATTCACCGCGTCTTCCGCGTCCTTCGCGCCGCAGTGTATTTGTTTAAATAATAAAGTCATTCATATACAATACGCCGTTATTAATCCGAAGATACCTGCACCTCACACCAGAACATCCCCTAAAAATGTAACAAAAATGAAGTACGAGGAATTTCGAATTGACGTGACAGTGTAACACTTTGTTCGCTCGCAAGTAGAATTGGTCGTTCGCGACAAGACCGCGTGGACGTAACAACGACGTGTCACCGTTGCGCGATTTTTCGTCGAGGATTCCTGATTCGAGAACGCCTGTTTCGAACGGGTAACGAAGAAATTCACCGCGATCTCTCTCTCTCTCTCTCTCTCTCTCTCTCTCTCTCTGTCAGCCGGCGGAGATTCATTAAACA
The DNA here is from genome assembly GCA_036937485.2 of Tetragonisca angustula. NCBI lineage: Eukaryota > Metazoa > Arthropoda > Insecta > Hymenoptera > Apidae > Tetragonisca > Tetragonisca angustula. Next base: position 191,501 of record JAWNGG020000304.1, read on the forward strand.
ACGAAACCATTACCGACAAAGGTACACCGTCCGCGGTGAGATTTGTCGCGAGGATTTTTCAGTTTACGGCGCGGCGGAGAGATGGTGCGAAGAAATTTATATCTGCGAGTCGAGATGGAGCGTTTCTCCGAGCGTTTCCTCGAACAGCGTTCGTCGTCGGTCTCGCAAAGACGGCACGGAAGAAAAGCACGGGCGAACGAGTTGGCTTGAACCTCGGCCGGTGCTTGAAGTAAATCAAAGGAAGGAAATGAATTTTTATCGGGGAAAGGGCGCACGGCTGGCCGGAACCGTAGCCAGCTCTTACATCGCTGGCTAAATGAAATCTGTGAAAAGTTGCGTGAGAAACAATACGCCTCCAGTCGGTCCGTTTTTGCCGCTTTACGTCGTTAAAAAACTATCCCCCGGGGGGAGCGGCCGGGGTTCGGTGGATTTCTTCGACCTCTCCACCGGCTCCGTTTTTTACCGAGCCCTCTTTCCGTTTCCCCTCTTTCCATCGTATTTTCCCGTCCGCGTCCCTTCGTACCGTTGAATCTTTATGAGGTGATTAATGGTATTAATAAGAGGGTTACCTTCTTCGCCGCGCGCGGTCCAAGGAGGTCTCGGGGAAAAGCGACGACTTGAATACTCGCGGCTTAACGACTCCTTCGATGGTTCGACGAACAACGGGGAACCGTCTCTCGGATAAAACCGGGACGAGATGCTCGTGGTAAATTCGTCGTTGTACTTTAGAAGAAATATATTTCGTACATTTGACAGAAGAAAATTTACGTTTCACACAGCCTACTGTCGCGCACTATCTTTGAAACGAGTACGAGTTGCGTTGCGTATCATTCTAGAAGTGATACAATAGGTAAGCTGCGTAATTAACAAAATTCAGCAATTTTTCATCTTCTTGATATTTTCATCTTTCAACAAATTCCTCTTGTAACGTTACATGTTTGTGATATACTGTTTTACCGAGTTTCGCAAGAAGCTCGACGTAAACGCGTTCGAAAATCCTCGGACATCTTTATCCGCACATGAGTAACGCTGCGCGTCCGATGGAAGCATCGATACACGGTGACAAATTAACGGAAACCGCTTGTGCGAATCGAGAAGAAAAATTGGACGCGTACCGGCGCCTTAATCCAAATTGATTTATCAACTTTCAGCTGCAACCCGTTCATCGTGTCGCACTATTCGCATCAATTTCGACGAGGTTCTCGTTCTTTCGGTCGGTTTACATGCCGTCAGGAGACTCGGCGGTTCCCTCCCGTATCCGCGACGCCGTTCTGTTTATGGCCTCGAGAGCAAGAGATTAATGAAAGTTAACACGAGCGGCTATGTAACGCGTAGCGACGTTCAGCAACGGGGCGTGCGCTACGTTATTTGCGTTTGCACTAGCGAAGGAAGAGGAAGAGCACGGCAACTGTGCGCGAAATGTACACGCAGGTGTGTGTCCGCGGTGTACCCGGGGTTCCGCTGAAACTCCGTAATGACTGTCGCTCGTTTAGATTGGTTTACACCGTAATGCGTTTGAGGATGTAATGGCGCGTACCCGATTAGTACGGCGGTACTCTATATTACTTCTGGAATTATGACCGGTTTCTGCGGGCGAGAGATTTACTCCGGGCAGCCGATTTTCTCGACGTTTATGAATGAACTCGCTGCGCCAACTCGTAATCTTGTTTCCCCGATTTATCGAGCGAACTCTCGTTGCTTCTCCGCTGCGCGCAACATCATTCTGTGTGTGTTAAAAAGGATGTTTCATCGGGGCATCGTGCAAGTAAAGTCCGTAACGTCCGTTCGACGAATGAACGCGCTCGTCACGCGCGATTACGGAGAACAGTCGCGGAAAAATGAGCTACGCTTGGAAAAACTGCGTTCGAGGCGTTACGGAGGATTATTGCGCCTTTTTAGAATCCGACGTTCGACGTTACGACGAAATTCTTATGAACGTATCATTACGCGTTAATTCGTTCAACGTGTTTCTACGCGATTCGAATTTCATCGAACCGTTTAGAATCTTGACTCGAGATGTTTGATAAAAGTTTTATTCATCACATCCTTGTGATCTGTGATGAGAGACCAGCGAGTATCTTCGTACTTACAAGCGGGGGGGAATTTCATTATTATTATTACAACATTCTACATTTTCCACGTTTCTCTCGAAGTTCTTTCATCAACCGTGAAACATCGGATACTTTGAAATTCAACGAAACGTACCGGCACATTAATTTTCCGATCGGTCCATCCTTTAACTCGAACGTCAATTACGCAAAAAGCACGTATTCAGCTTCTTCGAAAGTGTGCTATACTTCTCGGTCTTTTATCCGTGCGATCGTCGATATGCGTTTCGCGTTAATCAACAGGGATTACGCGAATCGCGAAAGTAATTAGCGAAACGTAATTAAAAGATCGGAAGACCGTTTGAAAATGCGATAGGAATTTCTACGCTGGCAGTACGCTCGCACCGATAATTAACCAACGTTGGGCCGACTGGCAACGTTGAAAATCATGCATGTTCGCCAGATTTTTCTCCGATTCGCGATCGTGCAAGTCGGATTTTTCGGCGGGAGGACAACTTTGGTTCTGTTCGACCGGGCAGTTATCAATGGACAGCCTCGCGTGAATTCAGCTGAAAAATGCAGTTTTGGCGTCCAATGTTCCGCGGTAGAACCGGCCATTGACAAATACTCGTCACTCAAAATAACGCAGTTAATTACCCCGGAAACTCGAAACATTAACGAGTGAAATTACTAGGATTTACCAGACCAAATTACACGAATAAAAGACGATGTTTCGAGGATAACCGAGTTGATGTTGTATCCGATGCTAAATGTGGAAACTTGCAATTGAATTTCCGAAATAACGAACGGCGAAAATTGAAGATTCGAAAGTTATACAGAGTGCAAAGAGATTCTACGGTTTACAATTTCAAACAGTTTTGCGTGTACTTTTACAACGAAATACAAGAACTTTCTTACTGTGTTCTACACAGTTTAATCGATCTCGCGTAACAGACGGACAGATATGTTCATTTCCTATACACTATGTACTAAAATACTGTAGATCAGGCAATCATTACCGATATTACAAGTTCTATGTGTACGTTTACATTTACATACACATACACATATGTCATATATTTATATACACGTACGTTTGTTACAAACTTTCACCCAGTAATATATACAAACGTACGAATTGTAAAATCGCGGCAAGAGTACGTCAGTTGTCGCAGAAAACACTTAACAATTTCGCGAGCTCCATCAACTCCATCGAAAGCCCCAACGTTAAGCCAATAAAAAACTCGAAAAGAGAAGAAGAAAGAACACTAAACGAAAGTACCACAAAAGAGTACGGTTCTTAAAAGCAACAAAGAACCATGTTTTATATATATATATATACAAGCAACCTCTATCGCGGCCCCTGACAGGAACGAGAGGGTCAGCCTATTTAATATAGAGTATCAGTTTTATTTTCGCCGCAGCCCTCGGTCGCCACAGCCACTTTCCACAAAACTTTAGAGTAGAGAGAGAGAGAGAGAGAGAGAGAGGAAGAGGAAGAGGAAGTCTCGTCTCGGTTCCTCGTGGGTGCCTCTCTCGTCTCCGGTTTTCACGCGGAACCTCTCGAAAACCTTTCTAACGCGACACAAAGGGAACGGCGTGGGGGAACAGCGGAGCTAGAACGGGAATGTAGCGGAAGAGGGGAACCAAGGGTTAGCGGGGTAAGAGCGAGACAGCAGGGGTGTGGGTTGGGAGATCTTTTCGTAAGCGTAATGAAACTGCCTAGTAATCTTAGAAGCTGTGTACATCCTGTCTCACCTCGTCGCCAGCAGTCGGCCGGGGTTAAATGTCTTGAAATGGATATTCCTGCTGGTAGTAGACGGTGGGACTCGGATGCGCCGCACCGGCGCGGCGCGGCGCGGCGCGGCACAGCGACGTGCACAACTTACCGTTTCGGATATTACCGCGTTTGCCGCCGCTTCCAAGAGAATTTCGTGCCGCCTCTGAAATTCGGAATCCGTGGAATTTCGGTACTGCCTGGTCGTTAACGCTTCTGCACCGGGGAATTTGGATCGTCGAGTGTCGATTTTCCACCCGATAATTATTGTTTATCTCTGACGTGGAGCGAGAGTATCTCATCGGCTGATGATTCGGATACTTTTGATACTTTCTTCTTTCCAACTATATTATTCGACTGTGTGAGATTGTTACGTGCGTGTGTGTGTGTGTGTATTATAGAGTTGGCTGCTGGAAACAAGAGGAAGTTATCGTTTGAACGATAATACACGGCTCTTGGCCGATCTCCTTTTCCGTCGATCTTGCGTAATTCGAAAACTTCGATTTTATCTCTCTCGCTGCATCCCGCTACTTTCGTCCTTATCTACTCTATACAAATCGCGGCGATGGCCCTTTCACCCTCTTCCACCCCCCCCCCTCCCGTCGACGAAGACGATGCTTCACGGGAAGGTCGAGGAGAGGGCGTGGACGATGTCTCGTCCGGTTGCACCACTTACGTCAGCGCAGATAAGCGCCTCTATTTCCAGGATTAAGGATTTGACTGACGTTGTATTTTCGTCGCGGCGTTTCCCGCCGGTTATCGGTGGGCAGGGACCGCGCTGTGGAAAACGAGTCTCGTGCGGTGAGAAAGGGGTTCCCCGCATCGAACGGGGTGGGGTTACGAAGCGACGGGGTGGCAACGAGCCACGGAGAGAGGGCAGGGAAAGAAGAACGGGACGAACTACCCGAACACGAGACTCACGAAACATTATTTCTAGCTTGAACGTCACGCGGCCCGGCCGCCCAGTTAGATCGATAGATAGAGACGTCGGTCCTGCCGTTTCTCTACGTCGAAGCGCCGTCATGCGAAACTCGAATTCAAATATAGAAATGTCTGGCCCAGTGACATTTGGCAGCTCGTATCAACCCCCCCATCGGAGGTCGAAGAGTGGTCCGCTACTCTCGCAGCTGATAGCGAAGGATCCCTGGTCCGACGGTATTCCTGTATTCTCCACCTACCGTCTACCACCTCTCCCTCCTATTCAAGCGGTGGTTCGCTTCTGATCGGTTGTTGGCGATCAGTTTTACGCGATCTCGACGCTCGTCTCCGTCCGAGGAATCCGTAATTAAGAGGTTGTCGCCTCTTCGGACGGAGACTCCGGATCGCGTCGCCGGGAGGGTGAAGAAGCGAAGGAAAGGCTGGTTCGATTTGGAAATCTCGTTGAATCACTCACCGAATCGACGGAACGATAAGACCAGCGGGTGGGCGACGAACGCCGATGCTCGATTCTTACCTGCAACAAGCAACGTTAACAGACATTTTAATTAAATCCAGGCAGCAGCCAGCCTCGGCCAGGAAAGAAGCAAGGGTCGGGAATGATTTACGAGTCGATGTTTGCCGTGGAAGTATCTTTGCCGAGCTCTCGAACCTTTCTCTCCCGGACTGTTCCCTCTCGCGATTCAACCTCGGCGCACTCGAATTCGCAGTTTTACGGCCGAGTGTTTCAATAACGCGTCTTTCCGACTTTCCGATACGGCTGTCTTCCCCTATCGGCAACGGGGCGAGGGGGGAGGAGAGGATCTTTCTTGCCGCTTTCGCGACTCTCTTGATTCCATTAACGAACTTGGCCAGGCGCTACGAGCGGACGGTGCAGCTGTTTACTTCGATAGGACATGTCGTTGCGATGGCGAAAACGGTGTCGAGAGTTTATATCAATGTTGCCGATTGTCCGTTTCTTTCGTTTGTTTTTATTCTTTCAATCGTTTAAAGGGACTAGCCCAGCGTGACACGATGAAGTGACAGACAGTGACAAAACTCGACGTTTACGTATTTATGAATTGAGCAGTGTGACAAATTCCACACTGTTCTGTCCTCTTTTTGTCTTCGCGAGAGAGAGTTACTTGAAATTTGCAAATAACAGAATAGTCGGTCATTCGTTTGTTGGACATAACGCGTACAACGAAATAAACTAGAAACTTAATCGATTCGACTGTTCGACGTACATACCGAACCGAATCCTGACTGGAGAAGGAAGAGCAACGTCAAACAAAAAATTTCATTTCTCAAGTAAATTCGCCGTGCGAGGATCCTCCTAGTTGGACGATGGACGAATGACCAAAGGAAGGAGAATAATCCCTGACTGTCAAGAAAGCAGATGCCGGGCAAAGAAATAGCAGCGGGCAGGGAACGAACGACAAGCCCCCCGACTGGCAATAGGTTTCCAGTCGAACACTACCGGTTCGCCGGATGTCAGATTAACCCGGACGCCGGCGAATTTATCTCCAAGCGTAACCGGCTACGTCCAACGTCGTCCGCGCGACGGGCACGGATAAATACGTGCGTTTAGCGGATTGATTGGCTACAGCACACTTTGGCGAGCCTCGGCTTCGGCCCGATGCACTTTTGCATCGTTGTCGCACCGAATATAGATGAGCGCTCGAGTCACGCGCGACGTGACGCGCGGACCGTTCCTTGCCATTCGCGGCAAGGTTAAATTTCGCTCCGGGCGTTACGTCCAACCCGGGCCAGATCCTTGGTAAACCGCTATAAACGAACGTCGTCTTTGAAACGGAGCCTCGGACCCGGCCAGCTGTTACGCTGGCTGGCTCGTTCCCCGATAACGCGACAGGGCGACGGATATTTTTAAAACGCACACGTCGTTCTACGTGTGCGTATGTGTGTGTGTGTGTGTATGTGTGTACGCGCACGCGCGCGCGAACAGGGGTGATTCCTCGTGTAAAAATAAAGGAGGAGGGTGCGGCGTGAAAATTCATCGCGAAATCTTGCCTTTCGAAGAGGTTGCGATCGAATGTTTGTTCACCTCTTAACGCCTGGAGTATTACGACCCTGGTTTAAAAATAGGGGGGTATGAAATGACGAGATAGAGGTTTGTGTAGCTGTTTGGACGCGACGAACTGGGATGGGCGAATTTGAGGATAGCCGTAGTTGGTCTTTTATATTAGAGAGGTTAGTAGCTTCTTTCTATTGGAAAGTTCTCGTTCTGTTCGAGGATTGATACTAACGAATCTTCCGATCTCCTCCAGACAATAAGTACAGTGGATCGTGGAGGTGTTCGAACTTGCTGTTTGAAGGACTTTCACGAGTATATTGCGCGTATTATATAAACCATTCTGAAGTTTCATTAACACCGTAACGAGAGACGATGATTCGATGTGTATTCTGTAACAAATTAGTATATACAACGCGAACAGTAATTTTAACGTAATAAATATTCAAAGCACGTGACGAGTATTCAACTGAATAAAATGGATCGTGTTCAAAAACTTTTGCAATCTCTACGTACACTTGTTATGTACAATTGTTCAGTATAACTGGGACAATTAACTTTTACCACAATATCAATAAACTATGAAAATATTTTATTTATGACGCGCACACGCATGTAAAATCCGTTTCACGATTCATTTACATTTCCAAAGGATGCCCATTCTTATTTTCTACAATAACGGGACCACTTTGCCCATCGATATTCCCATTGCTAATTAATACGGATCGATAGCGGTCCATATATCCCCGTGAATATTTCGGTTAACAAGCCACGGTCGACCGTTGCGAGGCACAAAGCCAGACACAGAGGCAGCATGTGTCAGAAGTGTCTAGCAGTCTCCGCGGGATTTCGATCAAACGATCAACTAATAACCTACCGAGGCTCTACCTTTCCCGAGAGCCGTGCCACTACTCCCGGCTCTCGGCATTGGGAACGTGCTCAGTTTCAGGATAATCCCAGCTGCATTACCTTGATGAGCTCCGGACTCCATCTTCCAGCAAGGCTCCGTCTATCTATCCTCAGTGTAGTCGTCCGTCGCGCGGTTTTCGGAACACGTATTTACGCGTGCACGACGAATCGCATTGTTCGCGTTCACGGGAGCGTGTTCCAGTCCGTGGAAGACGCGGCGCAGAATTTTTTCCTACGACGTATTACGGTTATTAACGTTGTAAGTCTCTCGTTTTCTTTTTTTTTTCTTTTTTTCTCGTTTTTTTTTTTTGTTGAGTCTTGCAAGACTTTCTTAATAAGAAGCTCGGTTGACGCAAAATTCGTGGAAATTAGAAATTTTACGTCGATTCGTCGATTGAGGGTACCGTAATTTTGTGTGAAATTTACGGATGGTGAGACTAGATCGACGTGAAACTTATGAAAGTTGGAAATTCGTATTGAGAGCTAGATCGGTGTTTTATGGAAGATGAAAATTTTAAAAACTCGCGTTTAAACTCGCGTTGAAAGTGTTGTAATTTCGAGAAAAGGTTGAGAAAAGAGAAAGCGTACTATTACGTACCATTACATACAGCGGAGCAGATCAGAATTGTTCGTTGGTTAAGAGGGTTTGTATCTCGAAACAAATAACAGGACGTTAAAATTACATGGAAGAGGTGAAAAAGGCAAACGAAAACTTTTGCATCTATCGATGCAAATTGTCGAGAAAAGGAGAGAAAGAGAGAGAGAGAAAGCGATTGCGAATCGTTAAAACGAATGTTTCGATGTCAATTTATTCCAATTACACATGCAATTATTTACATGTTTGTTTATCACCGTCCATCATGAATATTCGCGTTATACTATTATTTTCACAAAATTCATACCGAACATCGATAAATTAAACGCGTTTAAATTTTCACCCACGCTATCAATGAGTTACACAGCAGCGACGAAACGAAATTACAAACTTGCGAAATTATTAAACTTTAACAAACGTCACCTTCGCGCCCAGGATCGATTTCAAATTCCGTGCTCCGAGCGTTTGTACCGGCGCGGCATCGATTTCAATTCCACGGCAGAGCGAAAATTAAACAAAATTGCGAAACCATGGAACCGCGACAGACACTCTCGTTTGCCAACGAGATCGACGGATCCCGGTCGGCGATATTTCACCGGCGCGGAATTAAGAAGTATTTTGGATTTATTCACGCCGCGCACCGGCCTGAACCGCTGCGCGTATACATCAAGCGGCGACGTGACGGCGAAACTGGGAAGAGTGGCAGGAGAGTAACGTTGCATTGCGAGACAGGTACAGTATCTCGGGGGAGCCGGGGCTGTTTGGATGAGGGACGAACGGAGAAAGAGAAACAACGCTGGGCCCGACCTCAGCCGCCGCTATCTGACAGAGCTAATTTATCCTATATTACTACTTAGCGAACCTACTGAGATTCCGGGGGTAGTATCCAGAGATCGAGGCAACGAGCGAGCGAGCAGAAACGGTCGGGGTGGCGAATCGACTTCCGGTCAGGCAACGCCTCCTGGGGATGGAATTTCACGGAAATTGCTCTCGGTCCAAACAACACGGTTAATCGATTCGCGGGACATGGGATGTAACGAGCCAGCCAATCCGCCGCTCTTCTTTATTTTTTTCCCTTCTTTTTCGCCGATTAATCACGCGAATCGATTCCACCGATAGCTAAACTAAAGAAATCAGCCGTTTCGCTCTATCGGAGTGAACCACCTGGTTGATTACGGTAGATAAAACGGGCAGATCCCTGGAAGAAAGAGAGAGAGAGAGAGAGAGAGAGAGAGAGAGAGAATACCCGCGAAACGCTTAAACGGACGAGTCTCTGTTAAAGCCACGTAAAAGTTTGTCTGCGGTGGAACTTTGATCCTCGAAGACGCTGTTGGATCGTCGAGCTTTCTAATCTCGGTGAAACAGCATCGTTAGGGTGGGACAGAGACGGAGAAAGAAGGAAGAAAGAGGAAGGAAGACGGGAACGAAGAGGTGGCGGAACAAAGAGGGGGAGTGGGGGAGGAGGGGCGGGGGGCGAAGGAGGAAACGTTAGCGGCGGCGAAGCTCATCTTAGTTGCTCGACTAAATCTCTCTGTAAGCGGGCTAAGCAAGCTCCAGTGGTAATTCGTAACAACTATTAGCGAACCGACATTCATCTCGTTTAACTCGAGTTAGCGCCCAGCCCGCGTAAACCAGGTCCAGAGCCCGTGTTAGCTGGCCACGTTGCTTAATGCGCTCGTTGGCAACGAGAATCGCCCCACTAATTTATACGATGCCGGGCCTATTCACACCGGGGCGACACCATTAATCAATATCGTTCATTAGATCGATACAACCGGCTACTCAATCCATAGGCAAAACAGCCTGTTTAACCCGGTGGAGCCGCCGGCCCCTTATAGATGCTCTCTGTCCCTACGGGCAGAAATAATTAAACCGTTCCAGCCAGGATTCGATGACGTTTAGCTCCGTTGATTCACTGCCGCTGCAACCGCGATCGACGACGATGCCCATGTACGATTGCCGGGATTTAAAGCGGAGTGATACGAACGATCCTTTCGTTCATCCATTCGTTTCTGTATCAGAATTGACTCGTGGAAGTCGGATCAGTCGAATCGTTCAGAACGATGAAAAGAAGTGATTCGTGTTATTGAAAATGAATTTCTTGACGTAACGTTATATCTGCTTTCCATTATCATACGCACTGTCTGAATTTCTGCGATATCTGCACACAGTAATATCTCCGACTGTCATGCGCTTTATCGCGAAATTCATATTACGTAACTGACGAATTCTACGAATACCGCGAATATGTTTGGAACATTCATTGCGCTCGTTTTATCTGAAGGTTAAGCTTCAGGCCGACTGATACGACACGGTACGGATTCTTGGTTGCCAACCGTGTTTGTACCAAGAGTAATCCGAACGGACCAGCGGCATTTAAAAGTCAGAGAACGACGAATTTTCAAAACTTTTCGCTCTCTCGCAATTACGACGATCCTTTCCTCGCGCTTCCTTCCGTTCGTTCCCCGGAAACCGGAACGTTCATCCTACGACGCACGTTCTTTCGCACGCCTCGTGGGGATGAAGAAACGAGGCGAAGGTTGATGGTAGAAGGAGAGACAAAGAGGCGGAGACGCGGTAAACGGCAAGAGCTAATTTCATCCGAAATGCTCGGGCATTAGCGAAGTATCAAAGGCCGTTAATACACATCGCGGCCGCGGCGTGCATTCCGCAACTACAGATTGCGCACGCCGGACATGTCCGCGCTGTGTATTATGTTATTATCCAAGTCAACGAGCGTAAAGCGGTCAAAAGCGGCGTAGGAACACCTGGAGTGGCCCGGCTAGCTCTCGAATCACCGGCTACACCCTGGCTAGTGCCTGTTCCGAGTTAGGGGAAGATAAGCTCGTTAGCGTGTAAGTGGGGTGATGCCGGCGGGGTTTCAGCGGATAAACTGGGTAAAGTAAACGAACGAACGTCAAACGACTTTTCACACATTAAGCAGCCCCGAGCGCGATAACCGAGCCGTATCAAACGGCGGACGAGAACGATCCATGCGATCCAGCGAAAGGCTGGATCGGCGAACGTTGTTCCACGTCGTCCACGCTACTCATCGCCAGATGGGTATTATTCGCGTCGTTAGGGAAATAACGAGAGGCACGACTCGTTTGTCCCAAATACGTTCGCCTCGATGCCCTCCAATCGAGCCGAACCACCCGCTCCGAATTACCGTCGTCGGTGTACACCGCCGTGTTGTTATTTCCTCTTCCGCCTTTATCTTCGGCCTCCTCCTCGCCCCACTCGCTTTTCGATTTTCAATTTACGGAACACAGGCACAGCCCCTCTTTCGCCTCCCCACCCGGTAGATAAAGCCTAATCCGTTCTATCGCGCTTTTGTTGCGACTTCTACACCCTCCTCGAAACCAGCCACCTCTTTTCCATTCTTCTTCGTTTCTCCAACGTCTTTGTGCTTTCTTGCATATCCATGAAGCTTCCCTTCTCTTTCATCGAGTCACCCCGGATCCTTCCTACGTATCGGATCACTTTGGCGGTAACCCTTTCGACGACCCATAGAAGCGGGCAAGTTAGAGAGCGTAGGGTAGTTGCGTTTGGTGGATAGGTATTTGGAAATATATATATATATATATATATATGTATATATATAGTTGCTGGTGAAAATGTTGTCTCGACAGTTTATGGAAATCTTTTGTAAATATAATCGCGGGTCTTGAATGAACCTTTTTGAGTAGCATCGTAACGAAACTCGACTGCGATGTCAAAGTTTGGGATAAATATCGGAATGGACAAATACGAGATATATTTCGCGGAATATTTCGAGATATATCTAACCTCTACGTACATTTTTGAGTCGATTTCGAACTTTATCAACATAATCACAGTGTTAGTGAAATATCTCAATGTTTAACAGAAGGAATACAATGCATGCATAAAAATATTAATTCAAGGTACATTGTTCAAACATTATCGCGATCCAACGTATAGATTGAACACACGAACCACATTAGCTTCCTCCTCGCTTGTCTTGGTGTGTGTAAAGATAAGATTGCACTTTGAAAAAAGGCTTCTTAATACATTGTTGCTGAAATTAGCCAACACGCTGGCAAATAAAAGATAAAAGAAACCGCGACACGACGGCGGGTCGTATAAATCCGTAAAAATCTTGGCGAAACGAGAACGTTTCAGGACGATAATACCAGTAAACGTAATTTTTTGCGCCGTTTAATCAGCGGCTGAACGCTATCTAGCAGCTGCGTGATAACAGACCACAGCCACTTAGAGCTTTCTTGTATCGCGGTTTAGCACACATCGCCTGTGTGTTTCGCAAATCTTTGTTAGTAAGTCGTTTTGTCAGTGCGAACGATCTGTTGCAACGACGACAACGCGGCGAACTGCGTTCAACTAGATTTTCAGCCATAGCGTTTCTCCACAGTTGTTTCGACACGATTTATGCAACGCATATTTTTTTCGCGGTCCGACGCTAATTGGCGTGGGTTGCATGCTTCCTTCGCATCGACCCTTAATTCTTCATTACGGTGCAAGCGCTGATAAGTTATCTGCAGAAGGAATGTAGGATAGTGCCTTCTAAAAATTACACAACGTAAAAAATTAAAAAAATCGAAAGTGCAAAGTGCTCCGTATATCCACGTCAGAAGACGACGCGTGAAACTTGGCGTGGCAACTCGCTTCGAATGAAATTGTTGAAATAATTTTGAACATTACGCGCGTTCCGCAAAGTTTGCCACCTTAAAATCTGCCATCTAACTCCTTCTGTTCAAGTTGATTAGAGTTCTCCGCGACGACGGAAGAAAATAAATAGGACGATGTCCACGAAAAACTCGGCGAAACAGGAAATTCGACGTGTACGAAGTCGAACAATTCCGAGTGTTCTATAATATATAGCGCGGAAAATAAACAAAACAGGAGGATAAATACGAAGTAGCGATCCGGAGAAACTTCCATGCCAGTCTCACTTGACCTAGAAACGCGAAGCGCACCCTCGGAAGCGTGAAGTTCCCCTTTTTTATTTACGCGCACGGATCTTCTCTTGATTTTTTAATACCTCGCAGTAAAGTAACAAGGTGGAAATAATGTATCTGCTCCGAGTTACGACGAGCACGAAGCACCATATATATATATATATATATATATATATATATATATATATAGTATCGTTGCTTGCGTGTAAATTTCGTGGAAAACTTCGCCTAAGAGAATAAATCGAAAAATTTCTCCGCGAGAGTGCATAAACGCGGGACTTATCCCTGGTTGCCTGGGCGGAAATGCCTACGTGATTTGCACGTTAACGAGAATCTCCTGCGAGTAATGTTATGCCGACGAGCTGCAAAATTCTGATCGAAAACAGTCGGTTGGCGAAGATATCGCGATACCATATGGCACCCGTATATCCTTGGCCGTTCCACGACTCCGCCTTGGAGGGAAGAAGCCGAACTCCATCCGAAGTGCTTGTAATTGGTCGGGATTTTCCAGGCCCGCGCTGCACTATGCACCCGGTGGCCCAATTTAATATAACTTATGCATATTCAATAGTTTCCCAGCGGCATCGCCCGGAATCGGAAAGGGGTTTATGCACTCCGGGCTCGGTGCCTCGCCCGACGAGACGCACCGGAAGGACAAAAGCTGGCCCTGGCTCGGCAATTTCCTCCCGACTCCTGTGGAACTTCCAACACCGGCGCAAACCAAGTTTCCAGCAAGTCGCGTTCCTTGACGATTACGCCGCGATTTACCGCGATCTGTCGCGACACGGACTTCCGGCCCAACTCGCGACACTTGCGTCTCTCGACGAGGAATGCATCGGCCGCGGAACGCGTGCAACCGACGTGTCCCCTCGGTTGGTACGGATCGCCGAGTTGATATTCAAGTTGATAACTCGAGTTACCGTGCGGGGAGGTTGAATTTTAAGAACGTAATTTTTATAGTTTATGTATTGACAAGGAATGAGATACCGGAGTTTTTACTTGTATGAATATTTCCTAGAATAGTAAGACTCATGAGTGAGTTTTAACACTTCGTATATGTTTTATTTTACATATATTTTAGAACGACTCGTTGTGTAGGATGAACGTACGAATTCCCGGTTATCAGTCAACGTGTTAATTACCGAAGAACTCGTGCGTTGAGAAAGAATTTTAGAACCTTGATATTGTCTATCGTAAATCGTTAACAGAATTACTCTTGTGAGATAACATATTAATTAATAATTGTTGTTGTAACTAATTCTCATGAATAGTCTTTGTATCAAAGTACCATAGAACACACGGAAGAACGAAACCTGCGTGTATAATAAACTGCGGGATAAAATACTCCGTTCTCGTCAGAAAACTCTGCAATTCCAGCTCCTCGGAGTAAATGAACTGCCATTTCTGAACTGTCCTGTAGCAATCGCCCGTGATCGTGACGAAAGCGTGAAAAGGGAAACGTTCTCTCGATCCTTCGGAACGATATCGGCTCTCGACGGAACAGGGAAAGACACCGGTCAGAAGAATAATATTCTTGGCGGTACACGCAGAGTCGAGAGGGAGTCGTGCCGAGAGAAGGAAACATAGAACGAAGACGAAGGCGTTCAGTAACTTTTCCCTTTATCCGTTCATCCCGACGTCGTCTGCCGGGACCGACAATGAATGGATGTCAAAAACGCAGCAATTAATTCAGCCCCGTGGGGAACAAAGGCGTAAGAATACCGTCGGTTGTCGTGGTACTCGAGAGAAGTTCTTCCTCGACTAGGGACTCGACGAAGGAGAAAGAGAAAGAGAGAGAGAGAGAGAGTATGGAAGTGAGGAGAACCACGGGAAAGAAGAAAGGAGATAACTGGCAGTGAGGTAGCAACGAACGGGAGGGCACAATGGTTGGATCATCCAACTTTACTTTGCTTATTGTAATTCAATTTCACGGGGCGTCTGCTTGGTTCCTCTGTCTGCTTATGCCCCCCCCCTCTCTCTCTCTCTCTCTCTCTCTCTCTCTCTCTCTCTGTCTTGCACCGCTTCAACCCACTCCCCGTGATAACTCTCTCTCTCTCTGTCCCTCGCGCTGGTTGTACGCGCTGCTCTCTTTCTCTCCATCCGGGTTCCGTATAATTTTCGTCAGACCGTGGGGTTGGAAAACCCCCTATCGACCGAAAATCCAAAGGGGTGGACTTGACAACTGTTTAACATCTTCACTTACAATTCTGATTTCGCGGCAGACGTCGCTCGTCCTGGATTCTTGTACCCTCGGTGGAAAATCGTTTCGGGGCTCGCGTATCGCGAAAATCCGCTTTGCCCCGTGAGTGCCCCAGCGTCTCGCGACGGCGAACTAACTTTTCAATATCTGATACGTTTTACAGGCGCGCGACAACTTCCCTCGCAGCGAGGACGCAAAGAGGATAAGCATCCGTTCGAAATCGCCGTCCCGTTTCGCGTACATATGTATCATCTTTCTTCCACTTGTTTAAGTAGAATTATACGGAACTTATCGAACGGCGTATTCGTTCGTTAGCATATCGCCCCCCCCTCCCCTCCCCCCCGGGAACTCGAAAAGTGTGTTCAAAGAGCAAACTGAGTCCGTCCAAGTAACGGAACGCATTTACGATATCGAACTCCTCGAGAGTTTCGAAGAAGCGAAACGCAATAATCACGATCAGAAGTTCCCATCCCGTGAAAACGACACCGGCCAGCGAGTCTAACTTCTCGCCAACGTGCAAATTGAAGAATCGAGATTCGAACGAAGATTTGCAACGATGTTTTCTCATTTGATCTAACGAGCAAAGACGCACGTGACCGTCGTCGATGAAGTTTGAATCAGCGCGAGGGACAAATCCACCCACTCGCCTCCCCCCATACTCTCGAACTGCTTTTTACGATTGCTGGCTTACGAAGGTAAACGTAAGAGAAATTTGGCTAAAGAAACACTCGAACAGTTTCAGATCTCGCAGTCGCTTGCTAAAAGTCCCGCTAAAGTTACCATACGAGCGAAATGAAAATCTGAACTCAAAAGATTCCCCATCTCGTCCAAAGACTAACAAACCACGCCGAAGAAAAATCCGCGTTGATCCCCGGCCGAAAGTTTTAGTTCCAGTAACCGCTTCGAACCAACTTTCAAACTGCTCTTCTTGCTCGCCGTGAGCCGTGTTTGTGAAAAAAAGAACTCCCGGTATTTTCACTTTCTCGAGAGCTCGAGATCCACGAGAGGAAAAGAAAGACAGGAAAAAAATTTGCTCCGTAATTGAGAAACGAGTCGCGTTGCGGGTATTCGCAGGTGCGTATGTTCCGTGTGTCTATCGTCAAGCAGGTAGGGCAAACATCGGTAACAGTCGGGGTGGTAAAGGGTAAGGCGGTTGCATTCCAAAGCAATATCTTGCACCAAATTGTGCGCGGCACGAGGCGCATCCCTTCCTTCGCCCTTGGTTCGCCAACTGGGCTTCGTCTGGATGGCTTCGCTGCCGCGATGCCACGGCAAATACGTGAATGTTGACTCAGCCAGCTATCAGACTCGCTACGGGCGCGCCTTATTCGAGCTGACTAAACATGCCAACTTAGATTGCCATAACACTGCGTAATGTATATGTCGTCGGAATCTTCTACTTGCACTCGGCTACCCCCTCGTCTGCCGGGCCGTTTCATCTCGTCATCCATTTCGAGCCGCTTGAAACCGCGGTGCCTTTAATTGCTTCATTTTTCCGTCGAATTGTTCCGCTGGCGCGCGAACACGGTCGATTCGTACACGGAGATTCGAGATTCTTGGGTCGTTGGAGAAGCGAGATGAGAAATATTTTTTAGTACTTTTTAAACTGAGATTGGATTGAAACTTTTTCTCCAATTGGGATTCTTCCCAATAATTTCCCAATAATTTCGATTATGAGTTGCAAGACACAAAATGTCGAGAAGTCAGATTTCTTGTTCATTCTGGCATCTTTTGATTCATCCAATCCAGGAACGTGGTAAAAACAACGAACGAAGAATCTTCCTTCAAGATGATCAGACGACTTGCAAATTATTTCAGTTTCTATACCGCTGAGTCTTGAAAAGCCAGTTAACCCTTGGACACAGCTTGGCGTACGAAGAAAGGAGGGAAGAGTGTCCATAAATAGTTAGCACTTGAAAACATTCCGGCGTCGGTGGATTCTTGCCGTGTCGTTGGATTTTAGAACAGAGGCACGTTCCACTTCGGTCTTGACGTTGATTCATCTTGCCGTTCTTATCGAGCAACACCGTTTTGACTAAATTCAGCGTGACGATTATCGTGGACGGGCACAGTTGGCTGGACTCCAGGAATGGCCGCATTATATAAACAAAGACGGCGGGAGTACCGTGTACCCCGCCGATATGAATCACGTACGACGTTATATCAGGAATTACCAGGAGCACGTGACCAATGGAACTGGCCTGGACTGGGCGCGCCGGTGACGGATGCTTCAACGAAGCGTGATCGTTTTTGAGTTCCCGGAACTCCATTACGCTCTCTGCTAATCTCTCTATCCGTGCAAGTGCATTCTGCGCTCCACTGGCCACGATTCGAGTTATCTGCGTTACACTTCAATCAACATCGAAACCAATCTGTGCATTTCACTGGGCGGTACGGAAGCCTTTCGTGCCGATACATCGACGATGCTATCCTTATACATCGTGGCGCTTCCTTTGAGCGTTGATCGCTTGCGCATCGGTCCACGAACGGAGTAACAAGCATCCACTAAATTCGCGTGTTTGTCGAGATTCCTGTTACTTTTTCCGATTACGCGCCGCGAGTACAAATTTTAACCGTTGAGTAGAACAGGCCGGTCTCTGACATTGTTCCCAATTTTCATTCTGTTTCTGTCTTTCTTTCGCCGTCGTTTCGTGTAATACCTTTCGATACGTTTTCTATTGTTCAAGTATGCTTACAGTTTTTTTTTTTTTTTTTTTTTTTTATCAGTAATATATATGAAGCCAATTGGGACAACTGAGATTGATCTGTACATGATAACGAAACTGTGGATAAGTTTATGCGTTTACGGGAAATTCAAAGACAGTGAAACGCGGAGGAATTTATACGTGAAATAAGGGGAATATTTGTTACAGTACTTAAAGAAATTTTTACTTGGGCCTCATTATTCCGATTGCATTTATAAATATATAAAATTGCAAAATGATTCGCAGTCTCACGAATATTTGTGAGACTCTCTACAACAGTTGAGTAAGTTCCAATGTTTACAGTGTCCAATGTCGTTATATTTTTAACTTTCTTTTGTTACGCGAAGAAATCAAGTTGTGATTGGACTTTAGTACACTTTGGTACTTTTAGTACACTTAAATATTTGATATCCTTATAATTATCGTAATTCGGTCAGAGCTCTCTTCGTTGTTCAACTAATTTAACTTAACCACGATATCAGCAAAAACCGAGACGATTTAAGAGGACTAATATCGAAGAAATGGTTTTCTTCCACCCAAAAAGCCAAGAATTGTTCGTGACACATTCGTCGAAATACATCATGTCAATACCTTCGGACTCACCCCATTACCTTCCTGCGACAAACTCCAACAAACGTATCGGCCTTACGACGGGCTTATCAAAAACGAGCTTGCGTCGGATTTTTACGACATGGGACGGGCGGTACGTTCTAGCAACGATCTCGAAAAGAAAAGGGGAGGGAAAAAAATAGCGTACGTGTGACCGATGCGCCCGGTTATGATCGGCAAAAGGCGGCTGTAAGTGCGCGATATAAGACGTCGTACGGACAGTCGTAAAACCAGCCAACGAACACGAAAGGACGTGGCTCGCTTTATTATCCAGTTTACTACTTTAATATAATATAACTGGAGCCAGCTCGATGACCGGCTCGTGGAAATCCTAACTTTGTTCGGTCTGACTTGTCCGTGGTGTCGTTCGCGCGACGTGTCTTCGTCGTCGCTGGCGTTCGCTGTCTCTACGGTTAACCAACTTCTCGATCTTCGTATACACTTCTCGAGCTTCGTCCTTAATTTATCCGGGCTGTGAGGCGTTTCTTTTCGAGGAAAATTCGCCGGACGATAATCTTTGCCTCTCTCTCAGGGATTTTGACTGTGACGAGAGGTGTCCGGAGACGCAGCTGACGTTTCACACGAGCTGTCCTTGTCGTGCGAGTACACGCGAAATCCCAGACAGTTAATTGCGGTGTCCCACAGACAAAATGTGTCCCAGCTTCTGTAGCCGACATCGTCGAGCAAACGGATTTGGACGTAGCTCAGCATTATTCGGTCAAACGTTACCGATTCAATTAGACCGGCGATCTTGTCGACGTACAGCTGGTTGTATCACTCTTGTCTTGCGTCGTGGAGCACGATATTTCCTGATTTAGATTTCGTAGAACGTACGAATTAATCCATCAATCGGGCAATCGCGTTGCGTCAACGCAATTTCGATCGCGATTCTCTCTGATCGGTTTGTACGTGTCGTTAAATGACATTTGCTTTTAATACAGAGGTTGGGAAAGGAAATGTCCCAAGGATTGGCTCGATATTTCCTCGTTCATTCATAATCTCGCGAAATTTCGAAGAAACTAAGGTACATATTTACAATGTTACGAGAGAAATTACGAGTCTTTACCAGTTGAGGAGATTCGTCTGGAAATTTTCCTGCCTCGAAATTCGCATTCCCGCCGACTACACGAAACTCTAAAACAAACACGGAGTTTTTACGAAATTTACAAACCCGCCGGTAAATGTCTTCGTTTCCCTTAACAAGTTCCAAAACTTTCCGACCGCTCGAGCGTCACGTTACTTCTTTATAGCAACTAACGCGCACGTTTCCCGCGGTACAAAGAATCTCGATACAATTCGTCAGACGTGTGTCTGTTCCGAAGCGGAGCAAAGGTAAACGTATTCCGGAAAACGAACCCTTGAAAATCCGCGTTGGCGAACGTTTTTTTCGCGCCCTACGGTCGAAGAAGAGGACGAAGACGAAGAGGAAGGCTATGATGGAACACGCAGACAGAACAGAAAAATTTCTCCTTTCCTTCCACTTTCCTCCCCCTCTTCTCGGAGTTTGCAAGACGTATATTTCCTTTGGTTATTACATGCACATTCTATTATCCCGTATTCGTCTCCCACCCTCCTCGTTGGCCCTCGTCGTAGACCGTGCCTACGCCATATTACACCCTGCATGCAACTTTAACTCCCCTGCCTCCCTCCCCTCCCCCCCCCCTATCGCACCCCACCCAGACATTGTGCCCCTCAGTGTGATCCGCTCGAAGCCACGTTCGCCAAGCCCCGTTTCCTCTTTCCATTTCTATCGGTCTGAAACCGAAACTGCCTGGAGATTGGTAGCGGAAGGTACCTCTGTCTACGTGGCCCACAGGGAAATACAGCAGCTCTCTCTCTCTCTCTCTCTCTCTCTCTCTCTCTCTCTCTCTCTCCGCCGCTCTCAATTAATGCCTCGAGATCGGAATCTTACTTTGTGCATTTGTGCCCCAGCCGACTTACAGCCGCCCTCTAGTCCGAAGGAAATCACGAATGAATACGTAATGCGAATTCCGCTGGCGGCGGACCGACGGGGATCCCGGGATCCGGGATCCGGCGGGAGTTTGTGCGTTGTTTTCCCGCGCGATACGCGCACGCGGCCGGAAATCAGCCGTATTTCTAATGTATAAGGAGGTAACGACATTCGTAGGACGGTCGCGATTCAATCGGGAATTGCGAATCGACTCTGGTTTTCTAGCTCCTCGGGATATTTCGTACCGGGGGCTTTCGATCTCGGGGGCTCTTGGCGCCTCGTTGTTTCGCGTATTATCCCCGAAGCTGATGCACCAGCATTTTGCACGATTTGCAGGATTTTGAAGAGTGAATCCGGTCGAAGAAGCAGAAAAGCGACGTTCGGCAAATTCAATTCGGTCGATGAGCGTGTTATCGATATTTATGAAACAAGGTTTGTTATACGGTTGAACTTCGTTCATCAGAACTCCATTTATCGACTCAATGCTGGTTAAATTCATTCATCCACGTGAGCTCCTGTTAAAGGCGGACGAAAAAGTAATTGGGCTCTCATTATACGAACTGCATACTCGTATAAACTGTTTGCCTCGCTCACAAGTTCAGGATAAATGGAGTTGTGCTGTGTATACATACATCTGTACGGAACTGAAATAATTTTGTTTTATTGAAATTGAAACCTGAAGTAAACTGAGACCAATCGCTGAAACAAATTCCTAATATTCACCGATGCTGGGCAGAACCATAAATTTCAGGAAGATTATTTTAATAATATAGCAACGTCAAATATTTTCAATAGAGAGTAGTTTACCGTGAATTTTGCAGGGAAACTAGGTTAACGAGCTGGTATTTGCGAGGTAGAAGTTACAACCTTAGTCCCTTTACAGTATCTAATACCACATAAGCTATCTATTATTTAATTCACCCTATTCTGTTACAAAACGCCATTTCTCATCGGATCTAGATCGTTACCCGGAAGGACAATCCTAATCACACTCTCCCATCGTAGTCATCTATCACGATACGCATCGGCAACACGATCAATCAGGCAAATATGTGTCTGGCGATTAAATATTCATGCAAAAGTTTCGACAGTCGAAGAATTTCTAAGAAACATTCAAGCTCTTACAGTTTTTCCCTTCCTTCTCAACGACAATTCTAATCATACACATTCCCTGTTTATCACGATAAGCAGTAACAATCAATCGAACGAGTATATACTTATTACACCGCAATTAAATTATTCGTTTGAAAGTTTCAACAACCGTGGTCGAAGAATTTTTCGCAACGGAAGATATTCCAATCTGTTGGCGAGAAAGTTCCTCTCGCGAGCGCGTTCACCGACTTTTATAACGCCTTGCCAGGTCGAAGTCCCGCGGTTTCTTTCCTTCCCTGAAGAAACAATGAAGCTCCCAATCGCATTTGCGATTCCCCAGGTTCGCGGATATCTATTTCTATCTCCTTCTCTCCCCCTCGCTGCTTTCCTCTTTCTTCGCCCTCTTCGTTTCTCCGCGCCTCGTTTCCATCCGCGCCTACCTCGTTCCTCCGTGCCTCGAAAACGGCTCGCTTCTGAATCCTTTTACATTTTTATAAAGCAGCTTAATTCGCCGGCAGGCGCGGTGGCGCGCGCACGGCGAAACGGAGAAGCGGCGTAGAAAGAGAGAGAGAGAGAGAGAGAGAGAGAGAGAGAGAGAAGCGGAGGCGCGAACGAAACGAAATAGAACGGGACGGGAATCCGGTCGGCGCGAGCGGGGCTGTCCCGGAATCTATGTACCGCGTACCGCGGCGAAATTTTGACGAGCCATCGATCATTTTTTCATATTCGGACGCTCGTGTTTCATCGATACCGTTCCACGTTGTTTTATTCATGCATTTGACTTGCAAATTATAGATTGGCTGCCCATAAATCAACGATTCCTTCTTATCTGACGAGCTTGGGCTATTTTATTTCTATATTTTTTTTTTTTTTTTTTTTTGTTTTCAACCGGGTAGCGAGGTTTCCTTTGTCGAGAATATTGTCGTGAGATCGCCACTCGCTAACTGCAATTTTATTTATTCGTGTCACTTTCACACAAATTAATTTATCCGCTGATATTAAGTTGGTATAAGTGTATTGTACATCAGCAAATTTTTTTTATCGAAATTTTGTTAAAGTAACATGCACGTTGTCTTGTTTCTCAATTATCTTAATGTGTATATATGATACTTACACTCTCGCTAAAAAGTCTCATCGTAGAGAATTTTTAAGTCGCATGCATATTTTGCAATAAAGTTATTAACACTTTGTACATTCTTTGCAGTGTATTATTCAATTTTTTTCCAATACTGAAACAAATATAGCACTTGTTTCAAAACTTTTAAACGGCGGTGTATATCGCTGCTTTCATTCCATCTGTCAAAAAATATGAAATTCACAAATTCCCGGTTTAATTTAAAAAATATTCCCTTCAATCCTCTGCAGGAACTTCCGAGTTTCACATTTAAATCTTCAAATGGACCAGTGAAAGAAGGGGAGAGTATTAGTTGACAGTGGTGAGCGTAGCTCGAGATCTAATTTCCGGAGATGGGATTAGAAAATACTAGCGCCGATGTTCTCGAACGGACGATTCGTTTGACGCAGCGATCGTCGGCCATGCGTGAAGCAGGAACGTTCGTTGAACGAGGGCGATCGGTCGCAAAGCTCTCGAGAAATGACTATTGCGTTTGTGGTGGTACGGTCTCGACCAACCTGGAGGCCAGTTAAAACACGTGTTCGCTCGCCGGCATAATGGCGGCAATAATTCCTCCGCCGTGAAATAAATTCTTCAATAATAATTCTCTCCTTGTGCGCCGCCGTATGTAGCTAACGTACCTAACTGGCCGCGATTTATCATTTCCACGTTCGCGCTTCCAATGGCCCACCCTTGCGTCTTCCGATTTCTCCATCGGTGGATATAACTCGACTGCGCGTATGATTTAAGCGGGGAAATTCCTCTTTTCATTGGCTACATGAAAATCTTGTACGCTTGGACTTTGCTTGTGTTAACGGGACACAAGCAGTTTTTACGTAATTGGCGCTTTCTTAATTAATTAAACTTGATTGATTTTCATGAAACGTTTAGACAAAGAAATGGAATATTCAAGATTTGGGCATACTTCTGATACCATTGTTAAGAAAGTTCGTATTTTCTAAAATGAAATTCTTGGGTGAATTCTATGAAATTTTATACGAAGCTTGTCCTCTTAATGCAGTATAAATTCTTGAACGAAAATTAAAACAAAACTCATAGTAACTTAAAGTCTTCAAACAACTATCGCAAATACTTGTTGTGTATTCGATTAATTGACAGTGTCACCCGCAATTGAATTCTAATACTTTCTCTCAATGGTCGACACACGTTTAGAAAATTTACCCCCCCCCCTCCCCTGTGCAAAGACAAACACATAGGGGGAGACACAGTTCTTCCTCAACAACAGGAACAACAAGAAACATTCTTAAAACGAACGTTGCGCAATCAGGGGAAACGCAATTGCTCACGTAGCATCTCGTTGCGCTAATAATTACATTGAAATTACAAGGGCCACAGTAAATTCGAATTGCTGTGTGCGCGTGTGTCAGGCGGACACACGTGCGTTCAAGACGATACGGAAACGTGCCCCTTGCGTAACGACTGTACACGCGCGCCGACTGCATGTACAATCTCGAATTAATTATTCACTTAGATAACGTCGATCGATATGTCATATTAATCACAACAGCGCGACTAACGTGGTTAATATTAATCAGCAGTCTAGAAGAGGGTCTACGGGGAGGCGTGCTGACGGAGGGGTGCGGAAGGACTGCCACGGAGGGATAGACGCACGTATATCCACAGATTCTAATTACTGATTAGACAAGGCAAGCAGCGAAAAGGGATTGCCGACGAAGGTGCACGAATACACGCGCTTCCTGATAATCAAAGTCATGGCCGCGTATCACGCCCGATCCAATCCCGGAAGTTTCAATATTTCCGCGATGGTCGAGTCACGCGCTTTCTGGTCGAGCGATATCTGAATGAGTCCATCGATTGCGACGGTGAAATACAGTGGGTCACAGAAACACACTCCTAATTCAGTTTTCAACGAATCGTAATTTTACAGAAACTGAACATTCGAACAGCTATCGGGACACTTTGCTGGATCTGTGAGACATTTTGAAATTTCATTGACGCTGCAGTACGAGTATGTATTTCACATATTATAAAATATTGAAGTCATAATCCGTTGTATTGATAAATCAATATCATCTCAGTATTTAATAAAATTATTTTTTACATTCGTTACATGCTTACGGTGAATCGCAGAAATATTCGTCATCCGAGAAATTCAAAATTCTTCTGAATAATGATAATATGTTAAAGTAGTTAATCTTAATTGGTTAATATAAAATTTAACATTGGTATCGTGAAAAGATAGTTAATATTGGTAATTGCAGGAGAATAATATCTACGAATAATTCTGTACAAAACATGTTTCCCATCTTTTTAATTTCATTTGTACATATGTATTTTGGGTGGACTACGCATTACCTGGATAACAATTTGCCTTTGCGTGTATGTAAGTTATCACGTACACATGTGGGCGATATAAATTAGGCGTGCAATGTAACTTCAAAATTACGAATACCATTCTTCTACGTATGAGAGTACAATTTGTGAACTAGTCCGCTGACGTATCGTTGTAATGTTTAAATTATTTTTATTCACATGTTTTTTTGAAAATAGTATTAAAATTCATCACACCAACTATTCCAATCTTTGTTTGAAAAAACAATCGTATTGTTCAAAACGTTATACTAAAAAAAAAAAAAAAAAAAACCAGAAAAATGAAACAACGTTCCTGTATATAGTAAAATAATTATTAAATTTCTATAATTGAAAGATTATTAATTAATCGTAACCATTTATTCCAATCGAAAACATGGGAACTAGGAATTCTCATAAATTCATTAATGGTACTTTTATAATAAACAAAAAAATGTACAAAGTGAAGTCAGAAACGTGGATATACGAATAAGTCTAACTTCCGAATTACACAATGCTGAAGGTTACGTCGTTCGATGGAATTAAACAGACGTGTCAACGCGATTGAAATTAAATTGTGCAGCGAAATTAGAAATCTCTTTAGAAAATAAATTCGATCACTCGCAGACACATTCTCAAAGACGAGATGTTAAATGTTACGTGCGTAACGAGATACACGGTATTTAAACGTAAAAGCACATCCTACAATCGCTCGTCGAACTTCGATTCGATGTTAAGGTCACGCGCGACACGCTCTGACGAATTACGAAAACGGGGAATGGCAAAGGTCCTTGCCATTTCGACAAGCAGTTGCCATAAAATCGCCGTCGAGATTAGCGGGACGATGGACGGGGGAGGGGGTGGGTGGCGGAGGGACGGCTGGAAGAGTAGATTTCAAGCTTAATCGAAAGCGCGGGGCCGTCAAAGTGTATTCGACGGTGCTTTAGAGAGAGGGGCCTCTGGCACGTCGTACCGCTGGCGTCTGTTCTTGGGGAGTCGGTACGGTTCGGCAGTCGCGGTTTTTGAAAGCCCTTTGCACAAAACAGACGCGAGGTTGCACACGAGGCCGAGGTATCCGCAACCGACAGCGCAGTAGAGACTGCGGTTACCAGACCGCAAGCTACTACCACCTACGCGAGAAATACAGGAGGGGCGGAGGGCTTGGTCGAGGCACCGGTGATGCTGTAAACCCCCTAACGAGCTTACTTCCCCGTAATATCTGGGCGTTTTAGTTTAACCCGGAGCGTCAAAGATAAATTCGTTTGCGATTAATTCGTCCGTCCCGCGCGCCACCCGGCCAGGAATTTCAATTCTCCGCGAGCGAACAACCACCAGCCATTGGCTCGCCATGAGACACCTTCATCGAGTGTAATTCCATTTTAAAAGGGCTTTTGTCAGCGATGATCTCGCCTTTATGAAACTATCTCGTCATTTTCAGTCATTCGCTCCGGTGAGTTTGGTTTCAAAACAGTTTCCGTTCGTTTGCGTGAGATGTCTTTCGAAGCGAAAGAAGAGATTGTCACGTAGTCATTTAGTCTACAGATTCTTTGTGAGAATGTAATTTAGGTGATAGAATTTTAGTAGAACATCCTTGTCAATCTTTTTTTCGCACTATGTTGCGTTTCAGTAGTTCTGATGAATTCGCAAAAATAAAAATCTACGGTCTAATGTTTAATCTAAAGTTTAATGCGTTGCAATTAGATTGCGGATCTTTACGCGGTTTTATAACTTGGACAGATATTACAAAAGAAGCGAAAGAGAAGCTGAAGAGACATTTGTTTCGTAATAAATACTGCGTTTCGGATACGTTTCTGTGGTCTAAAATTTCTCTCATCTTTTGGAATTTTTGAAAGTGAGATTGCTGATAAGAATCGTACACATTCAGATAACTAGCGTAGAAGGTAAAAAAGTACAATCAAATAGATAAAAACCAAGAAACAAATATCGAATGGAACACTGAAAAAAGCCTTTAATTGAACCAAGTAGTCGGATCGATCTGTTAAAGAGTGTCCTTCGTATCCGAATCAGATCGCATGCATATTTCAGCTAAATTATATGGTAGTGGTATGCGCGGGAACGTCGAGCCATTAAAAGGGCGTGCAGCGGGTAGAAACAGGCCGCGTGCGAAGCGTCAAAAAATCCTTTGTAATTGCTCTGAAAATTATTATTCACCGACGAAACTAAACCGCCCCCCCCTTCATTGCTTCCGTGTTGCAATGTCTCACGCGACTCCGTTTTGTCCCTGTAATTTCTTTCTCTACCGATTCTCCAATCGGTGGATTCGATTTCGAGCACAGATCGGGATAGAAAAACAAAAAAGGGAAGAAAAAAGAAAGAAAAAAAAGAGAGAGAGGGAGAGAGAGAAACGAGGGAGGAACGTCTCGGAGAACCCGCAGGAATTCATCGACAATAGATAAACGGAAATCCCCGAGTTCGGTTAGGGATCGAGGTGAAAAATATCTTCGACGGTGTCCCGACTTTTCGTGGCCGCCTGCTTGCGATTCGTTCGGTTACAAGGAATCCGTTGTGTTCGCGTACAACGGAAAATTGGCCGTGGAATATTTACGAGGCGGTCTTCACCTACACTTGGAGCTTGAACATCACCATCACGCAACCAATACCGACGCGAGTCCCGATCCATCCCCAGCCAATCGAGACCAGTATCTTTTGTGACCGTCGAGAGAGAAAGAGAGAGAGAGAGAGAGAGATGATTACAGGTGTGTACGTGCGTGTGTCTTGCACTCAGATTCAAGATTCTATACGACCACTACGGGAATGCAGGAAGATAGCCGGCGAACAAAAGAAGGACTCCTCTTCTCTTTTACACATCCACGCTCAAGCTTCACCGACTGCACGCGTTATCCACACACGCGTACACGTACACACAGACACTCGTCGTTCGGTGGTCGTTTGCCGTAGCAAAAGGGAAAAGTGGCTCGCTGAAGGTAGGGGATGAAACGTGAGGGTGAAGAGGGCGGCGAAGAACTGAAGTTGCCGGGCAAGGAACGCAATCGAGTGGGATTAAACCTTCTCGATTGCTTCCAACTTCACGCGAGCTCCCGTTCTCTCTCTCTCTCTCTCTCTGTTTCTCATTCTCTTTATCTCCTTCTTTCTTTCTTCCTTCCTTCTCCTTCTTTCGTACACACCCTCTGCCTATTCCTTCCCTCCTTCTCCTTGGATCCCTCATTGCGGTGAAAAGACGTTCGATGGTACGGGGGGAGAGAAGCCCCCGAGTCAATTCGAGTCGATTCTATCCTCCGAGCTCCTCGGGTTAATTGGACATTTTTTATTGTCAATTTGTGATTGAGATCGCGGCGGCCTTTGTCGCGTGATCCGACCGAAGAAGAGAACTCGAAATGGCGCTTTGTCGAGAGCCTCGCATTAGGACACCCTTTATCCCTTATCGGGGCGATGGGAACGCCGTACGGTTTCTAATTCGACCAGTCGTTTCTCCTCCGATCGTACGAGAACCGTAAACGTGATACCCTCCGACCATCTTGAGAGCTGTGCGCGTTCAATTCGCAACGAAATTCAACGCGATCAAAACCATCCCAATTGTTTCATAAATCTACGCCGCGACACGATACGTGAATATGTACGTATGTGTCTACATCTGCTCGAAAGGTCACTGGATTGTACGTGTCAATTTTGGAAAAAATCAGATCCTTTCTGACAAACGATATATTTGTATTAAAACTTGCACGTGAATAGGAAAAAATATATATGCTTTACTATATGTGTTCCGTCGTTGTAAAACTTTTATCAGAAAAAGGAAAATTATAAATTGATCGTTTCTACCAATAAGTTGATTTAAACGACGCACGGTTCGCGTATCTGTTTATTTTTAAAATATAAAATTGACAAATGCCGCAAACATTTGGACGTTAGGTAGCGTGCAAGTTCGAACGTTGGAACGTCGTCGTTTTCAAATTATTCTTACGCGGTTTCGCCGACGACGTTTTCATTTGAAATTCTATATTCCGCTCCTTCGTCCTTTTATCTTCTTTCACGTCGACGAGCGGGCTCGCGAAAAATTGTCCGGTGGCCGAAGTTTAGCTTGCCGGCTAAGGGAAAACGGGCCGGGGAGAGAAAACACGGCAAAGGGAATGTAAGACTGAAGAGAACGACAGGATAAAGGCGGCGGCGGCGGCGGCGAACGCGCGCGCGTCACCATCTGCATCAGCCTCGGCCGCCTCTTGCTTCACTCGTTCGCTCGCGAGAGGAACGAGTTTCCGCTTTGCTATTTTTCGTCGGTGCATCGCAAACACCGGCGAAGAAAGAAAGATATCGCGGGTGAAAGGAAGGAATAGGAAGCGGGACGGGGACGGGCTGGGGAGCGGCGACTGGCTCGCTTCACAGGGCTAAATCGCGGACTTTTTTACATGCTTACACGGAGAAAGCCCTGAAATATTAAGCGTGCAATTACCAGAGCTATTCACCGTGATGCAACGTTGAGACACGCGTCGGTAACGCACGGAGCGACAGAGATGACGCAAGTCAGAGAGAAAACGAGACGAGAGAGAGAGAGAGAGAGAGAGAGGGAGAGAGGGTTGTGCACGAGAAGGAGGGATGATGGGTTAGGGATGATGGGAGAGAAACTCCGACGCGGCTGCAAGTCGACGAAAGGGACAGAGAGGTACACGCACACACTCCGTTCCGTTTCGCTTCCTCCATCCCCTTTTTTCTCTACACGTCGATTCAATGCGATGATAAAAAGCGCGCTAGGCAAAAAATGAAAAGCTTTTTGAGCCCCGTCGGGCTTGGATGAAGCGCGCGAGCGAGACACAGCGCCGACGAACCTCGTGTGCCGTCACATTGTTTCGAGCTTCGTTCACGATGCATCGTCCTCCAACCCCCGCCCACCCTGCCTATCGTTGCTGAGTCGTCATTAAAAAAAAAAAAAAAAAAAAAAAAAAAGGAAAAGAAAAAAGAAAAAAGCGCCGGCTATTAAGTATATTAGACCAGGAAGATCCGCGTTTCGACTTCGTTCATCTTTGCGGATACTTATCACGCAATGCAACGTTACGCAAGAATAACTGGAACGAGAATCGATCAGCAACGCATGCAGGGCTAACAAACGATGTAATCGTGGCGAGGGAGCGCGAGCGAGTGGATTGAAAGAATAAGGGAATAAATAAGTGCGAAGGCCAAGGGCGTTCAACAGGTACAACAGGCGGACTTTTTGAATATTCATGAGGTGTCCATTAAACGGGCGTTTGTAATTTGTTTCCTCCGTGAAACACCGTGTACGCACGGCGGCGCCGATCCATCTGGAACGAACGCAGCTTTTCAAAATCTTTCGAACGAAAACAAGCCTCGAACGTGTTACGCGCGATCGTGCGAAGACTGCATCGGCGGGGCGAAGTGGCGATTTTGTAAAGATCTCGCGGAGACAGGGATGGAGGATTTGTTACGGGACTCGGCGACGAGACGCGTTGAAAAATTTGTGTCGCGACGCGATCGTAAATCATCGGCGCCGAAGCGTCGAAAAAGTTGCGCTCGCGGAATCGAACCCTCCTGATAAAGTTACAATTACGCCCCGGTGAAAAACGATTTCCCCACCGACGTAGGCTGCTTTCGGATGCCGACGAATATCCGACGTTGATGCTAATGGACTGCCTCCAATGGCGACCGTGTTTTTTGCGAATTCGCAAGGAGAATAAAACGTCGCTCAGAAAGAGTTTGAGAATCCAGTAACGTACATCTTGCTTGGCGAGCAAAGTGCTCGTTTATCGAAGCGAACAAAGAGAACTTGATTGATACGAAAATTACTTTGATCACGCGTCTGTTAAATAATTTCATGGAAACGTACAAAATGGTACTTAAAATGGCTACGGAAGGTGTTGGCGATCAAAGAAAATTCAAAATTGAAATTTTACTGTTTGAATTTTTTGTTCTGATATTACGGTGGAACGAAAAATCGTAGGTAGCGAGAGGAGGGATTTACATGTCGTTGCCTTTGAAATTTCCTTTTCTCCACCAGTGTATCTGGTACCTTTCAGTCAAGCCTGCATATCGTCTACGTTAATAACAAATTTTTGCAGTCCCAGTGAAAACTTCGAACCTAATTAATTATCAAGTAGATCCCGTAATAAGTTGACAACAGCGTTGCCAACACCTTTCACAGCCGCTGAATTCGCCACGACTCAGCGCACAAAGACAAACACTCGCAGATCATTCTTTCTGCAACAGCCGCGTGTCTCGACTGGTCGTTATAATAAAGGCTTTAATGACACTGGGCGAAACAAAAACAGGGGCAGCCACCGCCGAAAAATCCGAGGGACGAGGCACCTGCCAGTCGACTGCTCGAAACCACAGGTAAATAGCTGGCTGTATCCACGGAGTGAAGTGTCGCACCGAAAATAGCTGTCTCTTCACAGCCAGGAAACGGGGGCTACGTGTACGCGCGAGCAGCCGTGATAGAGCGGCGAACAGGAGTACGCGGAGGCGGCGATGGAAGCGTAAAAGTGGTGTGCGCGCTCTCGTCAATTCCGCGTGTACTTACGTGTGCATGTGTTCCGTGCTGAACAGAGGAGGAGTTTCGGTGCACACATCGCGCGTATACCTATACATTATCTAGCAGCCATTTCGGTGGCATCATGGCGTGGCTCCCCGAGTTTACGGGCTGCTCCATCACGCGAGAGCTTAGCTTATCTCAATGCGACACAACATATCTGAGGCTTCCGTCTCTCGGCAACTGGCCGAGAAACTACTGTCACCAGCGACAGGTGGCAGCCACGCCATCGTCCACGGTCAAACGATACTCCACCTGGCATCCGCGTCACGGGTTTAGAAAGTTCTGTCGAAGATTAACCCGACCATTTGTTCGGTTGTCCCGGGGAACAGTAGATTTGCCCGACACGCGTTGATCTTTGCTATTCGTCTCGTCGTTTCAGTTCGCCGATGTGATACTTTGGACGATGATTCATCGGGCGACACCCGAGGTATTTTACTGACGCGAATGAGAGCTCGACGCGACTGCTTTCTCGATCTTTCCATTCATTTTCGTTTTAACAAAGACGAAACGTGAATTTTCAACGTTTCCCTTATGAAACAATAAAATTCGAGGAAAACTTAGAATAAAGTCCTTGTCACGCAAATCTTGAGAAACATTTGAGTGTTTTTCCTGAAAAGTTGAGTTTCTGTTCAAGAAGGTACGATTTCTACAAGAATTAGAATCCTGCTACCTGCATGCTACTTCAATGAATGTTGCGTAGAAACAAAAACAAAAAAAAAATCTATAATTTTCTTCCTCTAATTCGTATTGTAATTGAGATTTGGATAAGAAAAAAGTGTAGAAAAATTTATGGTTAATACATTAAAGGTGGAAAAATTTCGAATCACTTTAAACCGTAAATTAAACCGTAGTTAAAGCGAATAGATGTATGTATATTACGTGTCTGTCGATGCACTTCGTCCAGTGAAGTACTATTTTTGCGAAGAACGCGGCGGTGTTATTTCGTATCAATTGGTTTTAAAAGACACGGTCGGATCGGAAGCGGCGGCGTTAAATCCGGATGTTTTCCAGGGTCGATTGTATAAGTCGCGAGGAAGGAACCAGCCAGCGGAGGGCGAGTAGGGCAATAAAATTGATCACCTCGAAATCCGCATGATAGGAAGAAAAGAAGAGAGAAGAGGCAGGCAGGGTGGGAGAAAGAGGAGGAGGAGAAGGAGGAGGAGGAGAGGAGCGGGGAGCGCATTAAAGTGCTTTGCGCTCGGTCGAGCTACGAATTTCAATCTGGAGCCTCGAAACGATCGACTCCCTCCAGACAGAATAGACCTGGATAAAAGAGAGATTATCGGTTCGGTACCTTTTGAAAACTGGAGATACCGAACTTTTCATATCTCCAGAATGTGATGAGCTAGTGACCTTGTTAAACGTCTATGGTCAGACGAGCGGATTCATTCAAACCAGGACTTAAGAAGAAACAACTTCCTACGCTTGGAAACGCTTCTACGGACACAGAGATAAAGAAAACCACGGTGTTCGTTGGAAGAAACGAACGTCGTCTTCACGTTCACGGTCGGTGGGAAAATTTTTGACAAACTCCTCTCTCGTCGGATCGAACGAGTCGCCGAGCGAAACCCAAACGACACCGTTTCACGACGTGTAACGATACGAAGTATCGCCTTTACTACCACCCTTTATACCCTCTTTCTCGTTTCACGGGAACGCGGGGTATTTTTCTAGCAAACGATAACATTACACCTCATGGCCTTTCTCCCGTTACCTTCGAGCTCGTCGTCCCGTCGAGTTGCTCCGGCCATAAATGCACTCGGATCCTGACGGTATCTGTCACCGAATGGCGTGTATGATCCCTGACTACCGAGCTGCAGAAACCTTCAGGGACGTGGAGAACGTTGTACAGACAGTGGACGCCACTTACGACGCGCAAACATACCCTCCCGATCCCTTCTCGCGGCCCCGACCCCTTTTCCACGATCTTGCTACACATATAGCCCGAAGGCTATAGCCAGGCTGAAGAGAAAGTGGACACACGTTAGGCAGCAGAAGACGGAAGAAGAAGAAGAAGAAAAAGAAGAAGAAGAAGAAGAAGAGAGAGCCGGATGTTTCAGAGGAAGGTTGCGAAGGTCCTCGGGGTTGGACTGTGTCCACAAGGGTGCCACTGGTGAATTATCCGGGGAAGGGGCAAGGTGTTCCAGAGTACACACCCGATATAAGTAACGAGTCGTCGCTTTGAATGACCTGACCGCGTATAAAATGCATGGGATTTCGCTCTAATGCCAGCCGGGGAGTTTGCCAGCGCCAGCGTATTTAGTCCCGAAAGATGAATGTAACAGGTCTCTTTTGACCCGCCCATCGAGAAAGGAAACGGTCGCGCGCGCGCGCGAGAGAGAGAGAGAGAGAGAGAGAGAGAGAAAGCCACGAAAGTACCCAAAGGATGTACATGTAGTCGTAGTCCTTGCTCCACTCGGAATCACAAATTGGTCTTTCGAGAGAAGCTGCCCGCTGTCACGTGATCCTTAGCGATCCTTGCAGCCTTTAATGCTTTGACCTCGAGATTTGGCCTCCAGCGAATCTCGAGAAACGGCACAGGTGTTTGCACACGGCCGGCGCATCGTCGACTCCTTCTCCTCGACCAGCTCACAAAGAACCTCTACTCGTACCTTTCAAAGTAACTAATCATCCTTAACGAGTGTGTCTCGTTGCTTAGCGTTGCTCGAACGGAATACCGGTTAGCTGATACATACGTACGAGAACGGGAAGTATATATTCGATGATTAACACGGGGAGCGTTTCTCGAATCCACGTTTCAGCTCGCGAAAACGCTTCGAAACCGATCCCGAGGAGGCGATCGGCGTTGATACCACCATCGACGGCAGTGGCAACGACTAGTCGGGTATCTCTCACTCGACGAAGAAGAAAACAAAACGACTCTGCTGAAAGAGAAGCTACGTGGATGCTAGCGAGGGCACGGAGGTGGAGATGATACTAGACGATGGAGACGAATCGGGGGAGGGGCGAACGTGGAGGAGTTGAACACCCTGGGGAGCCGGCAGCTCGTTACGCGAGACGTGCTATACCTCTCTTTCTCCCCTTTTCTATCCTCCCTTCCTGGTCTTTCCTTCTCCACCCTATTCTCCCTTTCTCTCTGCTCCCCTTACCCGTGATTCTCTCAAACCTTGATCCTTTTGCACATCTATCTCTATGCTTCTCTCTTTCTCTCTTACACCCCTTCTCGTTTCTCTCTCTCTACGTCCCACGTTTTCAAGGTAACGCCACTCTGAATAATGTCCCGTGTACACGTTTGTCTGCTCTCTATATGCACGTATCGCTACTCAGTAACAAGTGGATATTATGCTGGCGCGGCCATTGCTACCCAGAACCAACGTTGGCCTTGCTTAAGGGGACGCCAACGTCGATGGTG
Organism: Tetragonisca angustula; assembly: GCA_036937485.2. NCBI lineage: Eukaryota > Metazoa > Arthropoda > Insecta > Hymenoptera > Apidae > Tetragonisca > Tetragonisca angustula. The sequence goes on from JAWNGG020000304.1 coordinate 226,606, forward strand.
ATTCGGTGCTCGAAATGCTACCGATAGCTTATTGCCATCCATTCGCCACTTCTTCCTACGTATTTCTAGTCACGAGTTACGATTACGGTCACTTCTCGCAATTTGGGAATATTGGTATACTATCTTCTCTATTGTTCGTTCGCTACGTTTATACCTCGCGTCATTGCGTGGACAGGTTGATAGTTTGGTTCAGTGGTTATTGCGTATAATATTGTTCGCTTGATATCAAGACGATTGGTTTGGAGCGCCTTTCGTTTCTTGGACGACAAAGACTTTTCCGTCTTGGAACTGAACATCGTAATTATAATTTTTACTTTTAAACGTAATTAACTGAAACTTCAGCGATACGTTAAAGTGATATCAAGAGAATGAAATATTTGTTTCCTTGAAAAAGTTGTTATTAACGAGCTTCAAATTTCTGAGTGAGAATGTACAAATACGTAGGTTGCAAGAACTCGAGGAACATTTATTCTTATCTTTAACCGTGAAGTTGCATTTTACATCACGTACGGAGTAGCTCAAAGCTGCAACTACGAATGTATGTCTTTATGAAAGTTACACGGATAGCTGCTTCAAACTTCTTCACAATGCAATAAACAATCCTCGCGAAAGTTTATCGAACAAAGCACAGCAATAACAATTCGAGAGATATTTCACCCTTAGCGCTCCCCTACCAACATTAATTTAATGCCGGCTTATCCTGCAACTTGCTGCATTGTCCAAACCTTCCATTTCAAAATAACTCAACTCGGCAAAGCAATTCGCGTAATCATAATCACATTGAATATATTGCGTCAAAGAGATAAACGAACGCTTGAAGTGTATATATTTTTTCGTATGATTTTTTCTTTCTTTCTTGTTTTAGTGTCAGTGATGTTTTATTCCAAAATCTTTTCCTAGTTTACAATCCAAATTTCATGAAGAACAATACAACGATACTCGTTTGAAATAAAGACTAACCAATAAGTTTGACAATTATTTTTACTTAGTAAACATATTTCCATCCACATGGTTGGTATTTTCAGAGTCATCTGAAATATCGTAATTTCGATGCATTCGGCAAGAGAAATTTTTTTTCACGTGTAACTTTTGCTCCTCTTTGCTCGCTGCTGATAGACAACAGACCAAAGGAAGAGTATAAAGAAAACAACAACCGATGTGGGAAAAGGACGGCGAGGTGTTCTTGGAGGATTCGGTAATGACTGTCGCTACTTTTCCGCCATGTCGGAAGCGCATTGCGCCATTTCCGCTAGCCCGGAAGTGCGGTAACAAAGCGCTTCCGGCACGAGGTCTCGAGGAGGTTGTTACGATGGGACGTAACGCAAGGGCAGTCGGTGACATTTCAATGAACTTTGTGGCGCAGCCATTTTCTCCGTAAAGTTCAGCAGGTTTAACATGTGTTTTTGGGGGAAGGGTTGACGAACTCGCCGCGCGAAATTTCCCTGCTTCCCCTCCTCGGAGGCGTGTCACGCGGACGTTGTTACGAAACGCGAGTTAGAACAACGATTCGAATAAACGTCACTGCCTTTTCCTTGGTACGGTGAATCACAAAAGAGCTGGGGAGTTTACGCGTGCGAAAATACACGGGATCGTTTGCAAAGCCTCGCTACACGTGCTGGAGCTATTTACATAATGAAGATAATATACGCGAATTCATGGAATATTCATGGGCTGATGAATTATTTTATGCAAAACATTCTATTAGTATCTTGTAATTGCTAATTTCTATTACACTCTTTGTGGCGGGATGTACTTTCTGTGATCGAATAAAGGATGACTACTTTTTCATCCGAAATTTTCTGTACAACGAGAGACAACGGGTTTTCGAGTACTTGTCTAAAAATTTAGAAGCAGAGATAATTTAGAATAGAGCAATAAAGTGTAACACTGCTTGCAATATTTAGCAGGTGAAATGATTTTTAACCTAGATTCTATTTCTTTAATTTTCAAACTACCGTCATTGCACGACAATTTGGTGTTTGAAATTAATTTATTATTTAGAAATTTGTATCGATCTCAGTCACAAAAAAAAAACGCAAAGATTAAACACTTGAAATTTTTGTACGTGAGTTATAATTACGTATGATCATGTATGAACCATTATTTGAGCAAAAGGTCGAAGGAGTCAGAAAGAACAAGAAAAATCAGATATCACAATTTTTAAATTGAAACATCCAAGCCTCCCTAACAATTATCCGACGATTTCCAGGTTTCTATCAGTCAATTTCTCCAAAACGAGACATATCCAATAAAACTGTCCTTATCAGTGTCATTAAGCAGCGAAGGTCAATTACGCCGGGTGACTTGTACAGCCGTCGCCCATAGCCCGAACGAGGCGACTCTCTGAACCCTCTCTCCGATCTAATTTAATGAAAGAACGTAAACCTACGCTCTCGGATTAAGGTTCCCAAGGGCCTGAACGTCCGACGGGGATTATCATCGTCGCGCGGACAACGTAAGATTCGTGTCCACGGTCTAGGTTCAACTTGCGACCGGCTGGACGCGATTCCACCTGGAAATAAAAGACCGAGAGTCCCTGTTTGAGAATGGCTGCACGATGGCGTCTATTATAGCATCGAGTTATCGCCGCGTGGATCGAGCCAGACGTGCCAGGACCGTATCGCGCGCGCGTGGCCCGCAGCTTCGGCTGCTGGCAAAGCTCCCGAAACTCGAAACGGAACGTGTACGTTCGTATTACTTTTTCGAACGAGGTTTGCGAGGGATCGCGCAGGAACGAGGGTTTGCGAGGGGCTGGGAAGGGGTCGAGGCCAGTGCAGCCACTGCCATTTTATGAAAATTGCACCGCCCGTTCCAGCTGCCCCGAGCGTTCAAGCGAAATACGTTACTCCCATCTCGCGATTAATGGTCGTTATTTTATTTCGAATACGCGCCCCGCTGCGCGAGATCGTCACGTTTCATGCTGATCATCTTCTCGTACGGTTCTGTTGATATTCCAGAATGAGCCGGCGTTATTACAGTTTCAGTGATAAAATCGTGGATAAAGAGGAATTTTCGCCGAGAGGGGAAAAAGTTTGGAAACGACGGACTTTCAAGCGTGTGATGTCACGCAGTCTTCTCTGACACAATCTGTTCAGTAGAGATGAAATACGCAACAACGTTGCGAATGCGATTGTCATCGGTACTTATTACGACATTAAAAAAAAAAAAAAAAAAAAATAAACTGAAGGAAAATTGAACTTTTACCTTCCGATTTTTATACCTTGGACTAACGAGATCCAAAAGTGACGTGGTTGTGACACAGAATATCGCAACTATGTGTAGACGTACATGTAAATAAACCAAACGAGGAGCAATTTGTTTTCGAAGAAGCAGGCGAAAAATCACATTGCCGATAATTGAAAGCCAGAGAAAAGTAATTAAACGCTCGTATCCATTTTTTTCAATGCGTCCCAATTCAAAAGAAACATTTCATCAATAAAATAGCTATTTCTTTCCAGCAGCAACTATTCAACGCAACACAAAACACGCCGGCATTATTCGCAAATCACCCGTACTATCCGCGAATGGCCACGCATCGTTCCAAAGAGTGGAATAATTTCTTTCGGGGCGAAAAACCGAATTCCTCCCACCGCGTTACTATCGCGTATAATAGCGCAAATTGAAGCGCGCCGGCCGTTACAGCCGGCCCGAGCCCTCAGCAACAGAAATAACAAAATTTTCATCGAGGCAATCCGTCCGATCGAACGTGTGGCTCGTTAATATCCCGGGATACGTGATTACCGGGCGGGCGGCGTTGAATCGTGATTTCCCGTTCGCGTCATAATTTATGCGCTTCCGGCTTTTGACGTTGAAATAAAATTGGGAGACGACGCGACGTAGCGTGCGCGCGTATCCGCTCGTTCGTGCGCTCTCTGACGAAAAGCGAAAAGAAAAATATCCATGGGGATGGGTGAAAAAGGCAAAAAAAAAAAACAAAAAAGAAAAAAAAGAAAAAAAAGGAAAGACAGAAAAGACGAAAGGAACGAAAGAAAAGGAAACAAACGAAAATAAAGGGAGAAAAAGACGAGCATGGCTGGTGGTGCGACTGACGAACGTATAGACGACGAGCTGTCAGAGGATTTCTGTTGAAAAGAGGTCGGCTCGAAAACGTTAGAACGAGTTCGACAGACATCCAGCGAACGGAGATGAGGAGGAGGAGGAGGAGGAGGACGGTTACGGGGGTGTCGGGTCAGGTAGGAGGGTAGGAGAGAAAAGGGTACAATTAAAATTAGCGCAATTCAGTCACTCGCCGGTAATTCGCGTGCCTGGCATTTATATTATTAAGCCGCGCAAATTTCTCTCGCCTCTCTTTCTCTCTCTCTCTCTCTCTCTCTCTCTCCCTTCCTCTCCTACCCCTTCTTTCCAACACTCGTACGAAAACACACGCTCGACCCGGTCCAACCCTCTCCGTCTCCCGTGCTCTTTCTGCACGTGCAGAAATCTGTACGCGCGCGTGCGTACGCGTGGGTGTGCCGCGATGTGTTGCACTCTGCCCTTTTCCCTTTTGACATCGTTCCGTCCTCGTTTCACTGCGACGTCACGCCGCGCGATTCCGACTCTCTCTATCTCTCTCTTCCTCTCGCGGGCAAGAGTTTCGGCCGTGACTAACGGCCCGGTAGACTGCGAAGAAAATAATTCCGGGTTTTGAAATGAATTACATCTAATTGCTCTTATTACGAGAACGAGAGGGCTTTATTATTCCCCGCTTCAGCCGCGTTCCGTCTACGGCTATCCTTCTCCGTCCGCTCTCGGCTCTCTGTTCGTTTGTCTTTATCTCGCCCGTTGCTGAACCCCTATACCGCCATCCCCCTCCCTAACCACGGTCTTTCGTTAGTAGACTTTCAAAGCCCACGTCTGCCCCTTAGCTACTTCCTGTCCGCAGTCTGGCTTATCTTTTAGCACCTGACTTCCCGGCCAAAGGAGTTTTTCATGCGTGAAGAAAGTAAAGTTCGCGGCTGCCTCGAACGCGACGATTGTCATCTCGCGAGTTCCGAGCACTCCGAGAGCCGGCGTCATGTAAATGTCCCTTACCTTTGGATGTGTTCTCCTGGGGAACGCCACCTTTGGGTCGATCTGAAACGAGAATGGAAGAGAACGTATTAACAAATTATGTTTGTCGAGGGAATGCAAGTGAACGCGCGTTGGTTGGAAAAACATCACGAGGAGCCAAACCGATCTAGTTTAAACGATAACTACGAAATTGAGAAAGAATTGAACAGTCACTGCATTTCAGAAATAAATGAATAATAATTCGATGACACATTCAACAATGGAAGACTCGTGATTCACGCATTCAGTGTAGCCAACGACGATTTTATTGCTCGCCACTGAAAGGGCTAGTCATGGAGTTTTAAGGCTTTTACAACTCGGTATGTCACATTTTACATTGTTCGAGTCTTTCCGGAAGGAAATTCTTCTCAACTGGTTTCACCAGTATTACAACTTTCCTCAGGAGTCTGAAACTGAGTTTCAGTGCATCTTCATCGCAATACTGTTGGGAACAAGAAACGCTGAGGAGAATTTCCTTCTAAACGACTGACTTACACCCGGGAACCTGAAACAATATAATAAGTCTCGCTTTCACATCTTTTTACATGAACCGAAATGATTGTTTCTTCTCCCTTCTAACCGCTGAAGTTAACACAAATATAGTTGTCACGTTCGTCGAATACAAAATCACAGTCGTTGGATCGAAATATACGTGTATCTTCAATGTCAGTTACCAAGAAATCCACCGTTCCTTACATGAATATATCGTGAAAGAGAACGAAGAGAGATATCATTTACAAAGCGTTCCACGAAAAGAAAAATTTCCAAGAGCTTGGTCGAAATCGAGGAACACAAAGACCGTTTGGACAACAGAGCGGAAGGGAATGGGTAAATTATAGAGAGAAAGACGGTTCTCTCACCTGAGAAATCTCCGATTACAATTAATTACCGGGTATGTGATAAAAAATAGACGCTCGAGTACGGTGAACGAGAGAGCCACGAAGAGGATTGCGAAGGAGGATTCTTGCGGAGGTTTAGCTGGACCGACCGAACTCTCGGCTCTCTCGACCCCCGATCCTCCGTTTAGTTTCCTACGCTCGCCCTTGGGGACGCGCATCCAGGTCGAATGTAACCGCACCTTACGCTCTACGTGGCTAAAAAGCAAAAACCCATCCCCCCCCCCACCCCACACGATTCTCACGGATGGTTAAGGGGACGCTAGCGGGGGAATCTACCGATGGAATTCCCAGTGCAGCCGCGACGTAAATTCTCGCCGCGAAATCGAGTCGCTCCGAATCGTTCGTTCCGGCCTTCCCTCGTGACCTTACGTGCAACTTAGACGGCGTGAACCAATGCGCGCGCGCGAACGTACATACGTGACCGCAAAAGGCGTCGCACGGACCAAGGCGGGCCATTAGAGAAAGTTGGAGCTTCGAGCCGGCGAAATTTCCGCCGAACTCGCGACGAGAGCGTGGGCTCTGCGCGCGAACCGAATCGAGCCCGACTCGACGATTCACCGTCGTAGCCGAGAGTCGCATATTTTGCCTGCGTAGCGCACCGTGAACGCGATAGGAGCCTCGAACGCGCTGAATAATAATTCGCCGGTGGAACCGACTGGAACGGTGTTTGGAAGAACTCGCTTTGGAGAAGTCGCGTAAGAATTTGGTATTCATAATCGCGAGGAAAGACCAAAGATATTGTGGGAGTTTCGTGCCGTAGATAGGTTTTCGTTTACATTTCGACAGTGAAGACGTCGCTCGATAACGTGAATTTAGATAACGTGACGTTCGATCTAAATAAAAAAACTCTGTTTTAGTCAGCCACAGAAGTCTATGTACAACAAATTTCAAATATTTGCTATTTCAGTTCAAATTGTACCATTTTTAAAATACGAAGCTCGAAAATCTATGTACTGTTGGCATGAAAAGCGTGAATTTTATCCACGGTAATTGTACAGTAACCTACATGATCTTTCGTTATAATTTATTTACGTTTTCCAGTAATCAGACATGGTCATTTTTTCGGAATCTGTATAATTTCAAAATGACTGTCGTACCTATAAAGTTTTTCTTCGAGTATTCGAAATTTGATACATGTACGTAGATAACATTTTCTGCATATACATTATGTAGGTCATAGATTATACGTAGTACAAAATACTCGAGTTTCGATATTTCTGAAGAACCACTTTCCTCCCACAATCTCGTTATTTGCGACGAAGGCTGACAAGTATCTTCATTTATTTAGTACTGAAAATGGTTATTACGTTCCTCTAGAGAACCTTGTGGATCTCGGACTTGGTTCTCGCTCCAAGTTATCAATTTCGAAAACGTTTAAATTGCAAAGCATTTTCCACGCAGATGCCGGTAGAGATAGCGTCGCTTACGTGCACAGCGAATAACAGTTCGAGGCATACATTTAACATTTAATTTCCGATCGATTGCGGAGAACGCTGAATCGGCGACTTTTTATCAGGGCCGAGTTGTTCCACGTCGCGTTGCCAAAACTAGGTCAGTTCTTCTTTTTAATTTTTTTTTCTTTCTTTCTTTCTTTCTTTCTTTCTTCCTTTCTTTCTGTTTTTATCATCCAACTCAGCGAAGTTGGGAGATTTTTTCCCACCGTCTGAGATCGTCTAGGTCGCATCCAGAGTCGAAAACATTTCCTTTATTTATTCGGGCTCCCAAGGATTCCGCCAAAGAGATTGAATCTGTTTTTATCCTTTAAAAAAAAAAACACACACGCCAAATATTTCTTTCTTGATTGTATCGCGTATTTTCTCTTCCTTATTCCAGACAGAATAATCTATATACGCTTGGAAGAGCAACACGGACGCGCCTGACAGGTTCTAGAGTAGCACGACCCGAAGGATGATTTATGATAATCTCGCTTCGGTGGCGGATCGTTTGGGTTTCAATTTTTCACGAGCGTTTATCGAGATCAATTATCCAGGAAATTCCACCCACTCTTTACGTCTTACTGGTCCGGAATCTATTCAATTCGTTAGGATAAAGACAGCCGTGGTATCGAATAATCAGCAGTTTTAATAATAAATCCTGCGAAATGTCTTTCGACGTTACGTTCGACGTATCACTGTAATTAAGATGAATGTCTGTCGGATGATCCAAAGCTTTAAAGGACACTTCATATTTCATATCGTGTCTGAATAAATATTTAAATATAAATACAATTGTCACGTACCATATTGAGAAAATGTTTTATGCTTGCAAACATTGATTGCGACAGAATCGGGAAAAGAAATTATTCAAAATAATCGACAGCAACTGAATTTGATTAATAATTAGTTTGATTAATTTAATACCTTCTGTTGATCTTTATACTTTACTCGTAACGAATACGTTTAATAGGAATAAGATCATAGAATTGAACGATTCTTTCAATGAGACGTCTGAGTGAAATGAGGCAGCGCGTGATCAGACATGTGAGCTATAAATCCTCCGCAAGTTTCAAGTTCGAAATATTATATATATTTACTTACCTATAAATCAGAACAAATTATTATTCCTTTAATTATAAATAACCTAACTCGACAACTAAATATACCATCTCATTGTTCTCCATATTCTTATATACCGATAAATCCTCGTAACTTATTCAATGTCTCGCAAAATTGATCATATTCATTTTACAATCTAACCTAATTCTACAGTTAAGTATCACTTTGTCACATTACATATTCATATGCTACTAAATTATCCCCGTAAATTATTCAATCCCTCATAAAATTAACAACCTTTAGGAGAACTAACTGACTGATTCGTTCTGCACGAAACCGGATTTTCTCATTTTTCCTGCCGCCACTCGGAAAGCCAATCGCCCTTCATAATTACGCGTCATGGAAGACAATTTTCCCTACGCGAGAGAATTAATTTTAAACAACGATCGCGCTACGCCGAACTTTAGCATCTCGGCGAGTGCTCGGCTCGTGATAGGTAAGAGGAAACGTAGCCAAGGTGGGAGAGGTGGCGGAAGCCACGAATGTGGTAATGACAAGCAAGAAAACCCGCCTCTATTCCACCGCCACCGCCGCCATCCACACCGACGACGTCGTTCCTCTCCTGTGTTTTCTCCCTTTCCTGTTCTCTGCTCCCGCGAACCACCCCGTTTGCATAATCCCCTACGGCAAAGTTCACACCGGTCGCTCGCACGCCCCCGGACGCCTTGGAGCACGTCAAGCGGCCCGACGTCGGCAGCTACAACGACGAGGGTGGAGAAAGTCTTTCGGTTTTCGTCTTGCCGCGTCGCGCTATCGCTTCATCCACCGTCGCGGCGATTCTTCTCCTTTTGGCCCACTCTCTCTCTCTCTCTCTCTCTCTGCTGAACAACTAGAAGAAGAAGATGACGACGACGACGACGAGTTTTGTCAGAGAACTTTCCTACCGGATCCTTCACGGCACAGTCGCGACGAAATCTGTGGATGAATTAACCTCTCCGTCACATAAGTCCGTGATAAAATTAACTGTTTCGCGAAGTGACACAGTGTCGTTGATCCTCGAAAGTAACAAAGGAGGTAATTTTTCTGTGGGTTGATTCATCCAGCACTTTGTGATGTATCTTTGGGGCAGAAATTTCTTTTAAGTTAGATGTGTAGTGACGCGAGAATAATTATTAATATCATCTCGCTTATCCTGTTTTTACAAATGTCGAACAGAATGCTCCCTCTACCTCACCTTTTCCACTTTTTTCGCATGATTATAACCTGTGGATCCATCTACAAAGAACGAAACATTTTCACCGCGCACTGATTGATTTATCTAGTACTTTGAGGCATATCTTCGAAATAAAATTTCTTTTCGATGGAAAAATTATACCTAGGTCAGACGTGTGAACAATTATTACTGTAATTCTGATCATCCCATTTCTACAAATATCAAAAAAAAAAAAAAAAAAAAATACTCTTCCTGTCTCACTTTCTCATTTTTCCAACGTAATCATAACCACGGGTCCAAGAAACGGAAACATTTTTTTTTTCACCACACGCTGTATCCATTCCCCACAAAACACCATGGCAATTACAAGGCAGACGATATCGAGGCTCGTCATTAGATGCAATCGTCTCGAAAGATATAGCGTGGCGATTGGAATTTGTCACCGTTCGGCGAGTCCCGGTCGAATCGGCCGGGAGTCGATCAACGAGATTAGTTTCTACGTTTCGGTTATTCGATTCATTCCGTTCGATTCCCGGGCAGTATCGGCAGTGTCGCGACGGGGTGGCCGGGCTGCGGAGGAGCCATGGAATCGCGGGCGAGATCGAATCGTTAGAAAGTGAGGGAAAAATAGAACGGAACGCGGCGGGGAACGAAAGAGAGGCATTACGAAGAAAAATCGAGAGGCTCGAAGCTATTCTCGCAACCATAACCCGATTACCCGATATCGCGCGAAACGATCGGCCACCGACCATCGACAACGAGAGGAAGACCTCCGCCGCCGGTGGAAGACGACGTCGAACGACAACGACGATAGAAATTCAATCTGGTTGGCACGCCTGGAAATTGCGAGTGCCGCCTATTCGCCGACGATTCCACACCGATTCCAGGATACTTCGCCGCGGCGAGAGAACTCCGCTCTCGGCAGCTCTCGTATCGGCTACAGTTGGGAAAAGTAATCCGGTGCTGTCTTTTTTCTTCTCTCTCTCTCTCTCTCTCTCTCTTTGTCTTTCTGTTCGTTGTTCCCTCTCTCGTATGGTTTTCACGTTCCGCTCTCGCGAGGCGGAAGTTGCGCGTCTCATCGCTCGGGAGACGCCAACGTGCCGCATCCAGCAGCAGGATAATACGAACGAGAAATTTCACACGCGAATTCGCGGTAATTCCGGCGGAATTCAAACGCCAGACCCCGGCCGCGTCGGTTAAATTGTTGCTCCAGCTACTACGTAAGTTCTCTCTCTCTCTCTCTCTCTCTCTCTCTCTCTCGGAGTGAAGAGAAGAGGAGCGCGCGCGTGTGTGTGTTGCACGCGAAGCCACGCGCGGGCGAGAGTGTTATTAAACTTTAAATTATGAACGCAACGAGCGGAACGATTAAAAACGCGTGGCGTTAGGTTGCACACGGCTGGCGTTCACTGCCGGCCACCGCTGAATCCCGAAAGTGGTAATCAAGAATTATGTTGTCCCCGTTGATGCTGGATGCTGCCGCGTTATCAAACTGGATTTCTATGAACGGTATATCGTAAAGGGGCGTGAATAGCAAATGAATCTGCAAACTTTCGCGATAAATATTCCGTGTCCGCGCGCCGCGCTTTATAGCTGATCAGAATGCAAATGAATTTTGGAAACTAGCGCTGGCACCGTTTGCGTTATCCACGTTACGACTACCGCGCGGCCCTTTCTCAGTGTAAAATGGCAAATTGTTTTGCGTTTAAGAACGTTCATAATTTGCGGGCTACGTGGTTCAACGTAAACTATGTCTGGATCGAACTGAGTAATTTTTCAAATTCGATCGTGAATGGTTTTTTTTTTTTGGAAATGGATCATTTATTTCGCTGTCAGTGGCGTAAAATACTCTTATAGCGATAGTTCTCTATGAGATGTAATTTTTACTCGTTGAAATTCGAATACGTCATCAATTTTCATTCTTATTCTTATTCTTATTCAATTTTCATCATTTCTTCAATTGACTGCAGAAAATTTGTGTGAACGTCAGATAGTCTCGCGACATTTGTTTCATCACTCCGTGAATGTTACAAGATGAAGTCGTACAAGATGGTTGAGAGTTGAAATAACTCTATCACGGCATATTCGAACTCTGTGTATTCGTACAGCCAGCGGTAAGTGAAATTCGAAGGAAGGGGCGGCACGGTGGAATTTGTTTCTCGAGGTCGATCTCGTGTCGAGACTCTTTCAACACTCCACATTCGACAAGGGGAGGGAGGCGGTTGAAACAGATGGATAGAGAGAGAGAACGGTCTGAGTGTCATTCAAGATTTAACTTCAGTCTCAGTGAGATCGAAGTAAATATCTGCGAGCTACAAGTGGGAGATTTTCCCACACTCGAGCAATTCTCTAACCCTTCACGGCGGCGTTCCTCTCCCTTTCGCGTTTTTCACCCTCCGCCCACCCTGGATCCCTCCATCGCCCTCTGTAATTCTGTCTGTCCCAGCCGTGCCGGTTTGCCCGTTTCACAAAGTATCGAGTAGCTTCGACGTGTGCACAGTGTGGCAACCGAAAAAAATACCTCCCGATAGCACGGAAGTTTCGTCTCCATCTTTCCGCCAATATTCGCACGACTTGAACACTGGAAAAATTCAATTGGACTGTCGATTCGCGAGTCACATTTCTTTTTCTTTCTTCCACGTTGTCTTCTTGAGATCGGAAGTATCCTTATTGAGATCAATTCACCAATTCAACTATGCATTAATAACGTCGTTAATCTGTAATTGCCTGATCTGTCACACTTCTACGACGCTTTGTAGTTACAAATCCGTCCCTAAACGTGAAAGGACTTTTTCTAAATCGTTAATAACCCGGAGAAGTTTAAGAGACGTACCAATTTGTTTCCACGTAATTCGCGAGAGTACACGGTTGCTCGCGTCAGCAAGCGGAGGCGCCATCTTCCCTCAAGTGGCAGACGGGCCGAATATAAAACGACGCGGAACGCGAACGCAGTCAAAGATTCCTCACGTACAACTTAATCCGTTTGTCCTCCTCGTTCCCTCCTATTTTCCTCCGGTTTATGTCAATGACGCGCGTTTCTCGGGCTGCGGCAAACTCGGCTCGAGCCCGTCGCTGCACGCACGCTGAATTTTAATCGGCCGCGAAAAAGACCTGCCCCTTATTGGAGAGAATGCCAAAGTAATGAGTTTCACCGGCAGCACCGGCGTATCCATAAAGAAATGTAGGCTACGCGGCCGTGCAACGTTACAATTTTTATGTCGCCGCGCTCGTACAGGTAGCACGATATCAGCATGAAACCGTGCCGGCCTAATTCACGGCCTGGAAAGTACATTTGAAAACGAACCGCGCCGGATCGTCGAGTAGATTTCGCGCCGCAATTTTCGTTCCCTTCCACCACCGCGGAAGTGTTCAGTTCCGTTTTCACGAAAGTTTCAGTAAGTGGATTATTCGATATTTTCGAAATTTCATTCTCTCAAAGGGGATCCTCGCGCTCGCTTCGCGAGAGAGTTTGCAGAGTACTTTGCAGAGAAAATCAACGTCGGTGTTTGCTTCGCGCAACTTGGATAGAATTTTTATTCGCCGATTGATATCTTTAAAATCTTCCACGGAGGCGCAGTGTCTAAAGTTATTTTTCACATGCAAAGAACGAGAGGGAATTGGTGGTTTGTATATTCGTCGGTTGTCTGACCAAACGCGGTCTGATACTACTTGCTGCTTCTTTACAGCTTCTTTATTTCGCGGCAAACGTCACATTACATTTCAATGTAATTTCGAGGATCATTTAGAGTGCATCGAAGAATATTTTACGTACGAAACGAGTGAATTTTTTTATGTTAAAAATTACAATCGTACAATAAGGAGGTTAATAAAAAATTACGGCGTCGAATTTCAAGCCAAGCACGTTTCCGCGAGAAGACCCTTCATTTGAAAATCGAATTCAGCAGTGAATTTTTATGCCTTCCCCCCTTTCTTATATCCTGTAATCGAGTTTACTAGTTTTAATCCCGCGTTTCCAGAAAATGTTATTCAAATTTTCGCGTCATTCAGATATTCGTGGAATTCTATTTTCCAAGTGTCTCGCAACGAATTCCTAGGCGGGGAATGAAACGAACGAAAAAGAAAAGGAAGGGGTCCACTCCATCTGGCACGTGACAAACTAATTCAAACGAGACGTGTATATACATTACAGAAATCCGCGGAATCAAGTTGCAATTACGGCAAAGTTGAAAGCAAACAGACTGCACATCCTCGCGAAATCGCCGGCGTCCGATATCGGTACGTCGTGGCCCGTGCAATACCCGAGAGTTCTCAACCTATTTACCGTGCTTCCGTTTCTATTTCCTCGAGACCGACACTCGTTAGCTATTTAAACACTCGCTCGCTTATAATTTATTTCTATTTCGGCGGTGCTCCGCTTCGAACAACAGGGTTGATTCGTTAAACGGAGAAAGCAAAGAGCAACGGAGAAAGAGAGAAGGAACAAAGAACGATGGTGGTAGACGACGAATGGTCGCACGGAGGGAAGATCAAGAGGAACGACGAAGGACGTCCGTGGTAGCCGAGGGACTAAGAGACGGAAACAGAATCGTCGATATCGCGCGGTGTTTGACCAGCGTAACGTTGAGGACAGCGGCGCGGAGTACGCGACAGTAGAGGAATTATTATTAAATTTCCAGTGGAGCCACAGTCGATTCTCGTTTGCCACGCTCCTTCGCGATGCCTCGCGTTCCTCGTCAAACACTCGCTTAATTCACGCCGCAAATTAAAGGCAAATACACCGCGTCGATTTTTCCCACTAATCACTTCGTCGATCTCGTTTCTGCTCGTTTCCGCTCGCCTTCGTCCACACTCGTCATCGTCGTCGCCGTCGTCGTCGTTGTAGTCGTCGTCCTGCCCTTCCGTTTGTTGTTCCGGCGACGAAACGGCCGCCTCTTTGATCGAGCGCGTCTTTGTCGCTTATTTTAAAACGCTGTGTCTGTCTCTCAGCGCCTGTCGTTTCTTTCTTTTTTCCTTTACCTCTTTTCTTTCTTTTTTTTTTTCCTCCACCCGCTCCCTCCTCTCTTCGCTGCGCGAGCGACCATTCCCTTTTGCCAGCTCGCTCTCGCGTTTTCACTGCAAACGGGCTTTCCCCGGCTACGTTTCACGCGCTCCGCTGTGCACTCTCTCCGCCACCGATCTCCGCGTTCCGATTTCTCGCGTGTCCGCGAGACAGAAGGCGAAAGGGGAGTGAAGCTCGGTCGGTTTGAAACAGAAAATGGGAGATTTCATACGCGAGGACTAAAGAAACGGAACGCGAGCCGGGGAAACGAAGCGTCTAAAAGGGAATCGGACATCGAAAAGGTCTACAAAGAGGAAAATGCACGAAAGAAGAGGGTGAACGGGGGGAGGGGGAGGGGCTGGAAGGAGGACGCCGAGCCGGACAATACAGTCATCGCTTGAAAACTGGGACAGAGACAATAAACCGAGGCTCTGGATGGTACTGCCTCCCTTTCTTTCCCGTTATCCGTCTCTCTAGCGAAAACTGTACTCGCATCAACCGTACCGGTCCGCTACCGGTAAATATGTATATTGCCCTTGAACTCCTCGGATCGTCGGACGTTCCCAGTTCCAAAGTAGACGTAGAAAGGGACTAGGAAGAGCGCAAGATCATGGGAGCGAAACAGCAGTCGAAGTCGAAATGGAAATCGTTCAAAGTGTTTTATTTCGTTTTTGCCGCACGTTTGACTTTCGATAAGGATTTCACTCGAAATCGAAGAAATTTCTAACGAAGAAATTCTGTCAAAACATCATCGTCTTCACACAGAAAAATGGTTACCTTTGAAAATATCTGCGTGAACAAAAACGATCGTCGAGCAAGATTGAAAATAAAGGATGGAAACGTTGATCCGCGATTTTACGAAATTTCCAAAGATCGAAGCTGCCTGATTCTTAATGGGTCAAACGAGATCCCACTCACGAAAGTAAAAATCACGCTCGAAAGACCGGCAAACACCGTCCTCCGTTACGTCGAGGATGCCATTACACTGTAACATTGGAATTACCGCGCGAGAGGAGAGGCGAATTCCCGAAGAAAAAAAAAAACTGTAAACTCTCCAAGTTCTCGTATCGGGAAGGCAGTAAAAGGTTCCGGCGAGTTGGCGATGATATTGTTCCCCGCGGAAGTATCCGCGAAACGAGCGATTGAAGTGTTTGCGATCCGAACATACGAAGATTCTTTCGACAGTTTGCAATGATTATAATAGCGCTCGCGCCCTCTCCCCCGCCCCTCCCACTCCTCCTGTGGACATCGGGGTAAATACGAGGAAAGAAGGAGGAGATTCCCGTTGGCGTGGAGAGCTGAAAAGTATGGGCAACTTCGATGTTCTTGCCGGAGCCATAAAGTTTCCACGGTATCCTCGAAACTGGCTGTAATGGCCGTCCCAACTGTCATTCCTCGGTAGTTTGAGACGTCACCCGAGATATAGAGAAACTAATGTAATGTAAGTTATTTGCCGTAGTAGATTACGATCGGATGTAGTAAAAAGGTATGGGAAAGTTTCCTTCCCTGCCCGGACCTCGTTCGACAAAGAACTCCGCGCGCCCGGGGAAGATTGAAAAATAACATTTCTTAACTTCCGCACGCGCGGCGGAAGAAGCTGCTTCTTACTTCTCTGCTGCTTCTAATTGCGCGCGTCGACGGACCCCCCCCCTGGATTTACGGATCTTTTTGAAAATAGAACACCCAAGTGGAAATTGGATGCAGTGGGACAAAGCGGAACGAAATAATTGCACGACGATTGCATCGACGTTGGATAAACAATTGGTTGAACGAGAATAAATCGGACACGTTTCGTGCATACATCACGCTCATTAGCTACTTCTTGCGGATGAATTTCAGGAATACCGCACGTTTGGAGTATTTACATTTCGTTCCTTCCCTTTCCTTTTCCCTCCTCGTCCCGTAGTTTTTCTCGTTCGTTCGTTCTTATTTAAGCGAGATTAATTGCAGCGTTAAAATTCAACAATTGAGATCGAAATCAGCCAATTTAAAACTTTTAAAATTTCATCGTAATCCTCCGCTGATTACAATGCAGAATTCTTTAATCCCTCTTCGCATCGACTCCTGTGAATGTTGAACACAAACGTAACTTACTCGCGATGAAAATCAGCGACAATGGCTGGGCAATCTGCTCGAACTGGTGGTTTAATAACACCATCGATTAAAAGCGACGATATCTCAGCGGTGCGGCTACCGAGGCGTGAAAAACCTGCGCCACGTGAGAACTATATTATCGGGCGCCTAGCTGCGAGTTTCATTTCGCATCGTACGTCACGTCCGTCAAGATACAATTCGTTACGTCCGCGGACCGCGGAACGACCATCGTAAATTATCGTAACTCGCGGAGAACGCGAATTTATTATGTCTGCAGGCAGATAGGCTTGGTCAGTTATTATGCGAACTGACCGATTGCCTTTAATATTCGCGCCAGCTGCGCACCTGGCCGCCGTTCGTTTTCCACCATCGGTGTTCCTCGCCGTCGAGATGTATTGGCGATAAAAATGGACTCGGCTCGTTTCGATTCGAGTCGCGTTATTATTTTTCAACGCTGGTCCCTCTGTTACCGTGCACGTTCACGTGCGTGCTACGTACGTACAGTGATTCGCGAAATTATTCGAACGTTCCGCGTGACGTGTCTTGCGACATAACTTGCAATCTTATCAGCCAGAGTCCAACGAGCAGGGTATTTATGCCGATTTATAATTTAAAACAGTGGAACGTAGATACGAACCTGGATAGATAATCACCGTTGCATTAGTAACGACAAAGTATCGAATTCGTACTTTCACAAGTCACTGCGTCAAAAGTAACCTCATTTATATTTTACAAGAACAAATCATGCCGAGACGGTTTCAATCCTCTTTGTAATCCGCCGTAATAGTAATCACGATCCGATTGGATTAATTTTAGTATAATTTTCTGATTTTATTCAACGTGGCACTTGTTCCATGACTCTTGAACGAAAGTTAATTACCAATTCGTCACAGTTTATTCACGATAGAATTCAGTTTGCTAAACTGTATTTACCAGGTAAACACGTATATCATTATCAAGTATGTCTCGCAACGGAATTCGAGCAAATTTTCATTTTTTCGAACAGCGCGAAGCTTCGCGGTTGACAAGAGGCTTCTCGTAATTTCTGCCGATTGAAAAGCTTGCGAGCAACGAAGGGAGGGGGGGGGAAGAAGGGGAGAGAAAGCGTCGCGTAATCCGGTTTTATCATTTAGCAGCGCGAGCTAGAATTTCGTTGGAACTCGGAGGTTCGACTGCGTGGCGGGATAAAGCGCGCCGGATATGCGCCATGTTCCACTGGCTAGGTTCCCTTCTTTTTTCTTTTTCTGTATTTTTTTTTTTTTCTATTTTAGTTAGTAGGTTCGTCACGCGGAGAATAGAAAAATGGAAATGATAAAATTTAGCGTGCACGTTGGCTGTGCCTTGAAGAACCAACTTTTTTCCCCCTCGGCTACGTTGCGCCTGAAATTTTACGCGAAATGTTGCAAATTCTGCGGCGATTCAATTTGAAACTAGCACGCTGCTGATTCTTCTCTCCCGACTGTTTTTACAGTTTATGATTCCCTTCTATTTCGGAAAATTAATCCGCGGGAGTACTTGTCGTTGCAACAACGAAACGTAAGAGATTTCTACGTAACTATCTTACAATTGCAATTTGTCAATTATCACTGATCAGTCACGTTTATTCAACGTTAAAGAGATTTATAATGAAAATATTGAAACCGTGTTATATCAATTTTCACGGATGTTATTCAGAACATTCCTGTAACTTTACATTTCGTTTTATACTTGGAAACAAAATTGTCTGGAAATTACCGAAGACATTGATCAAGCGTTAAAGATTTACTTCTCTCGACAATATTTGGAATACATGATTAAAAGTGACTGTAATTGGAAAACGTCGTGATCAAATCCGCTTCAAAAATTTTTAGAATCCCCAAGCTGATAATTCACGTGACTTTGGAATTTGTTTATTGGTGGAGATAATTACTTCGATTAAACAGACGATGCATTGAAGAGGCACGATCAAAGTTATGTTTAAGACGTTCCTGCCAGCTCTTTAAAACCCTGTCCAAACAGTCGGGCGGGAACGTGAATTATAAAATCAGCAGGAAAGGTTAATCGGGAAATTAGCCGTGATTGCCGGTTCGCGGGGCTATTTATATTCAAGCTTTCGAATGCCAGCCTTTATCGCAGCAGATTAACGCGTAATTGGGTCATTCTGATTAGAACAAAATATCCTGCTGCGACTGAACAACGTTCCTGTGCGATCGTGCGTAATTATTACCCGAACAGAGAGAGAGAGAGAGAGAGAGAAACTCTAAATTTTCTCACAACCGTACGCGTCACTTGCGGAGAGAGTTTGGAAAGCTGTGAAGCATCGAAGCATCGAAGAGTTTCGGAAAGTTCCGTTTCGACGAGGGGCAGGGTGACATTCTTCTCGATGAATACCGCCGGTATAATTTTCATTCGTGCCGAAAAGTCGTGGAAAAATTTCGCCATTGATCGCGCGAATCTGGACAAAGTCCAGAAACGTATCGCGACTTTATTACCATTGTGGGCGATTCAACCTCGTGACTATTCTCGCGAGAGGGGGGAAGAACGGTGTGGTTCTTTTCGGAGACGCGTTCCTTCCCGCGCTTGATACTCCTTAAACCCTTCACCGTACACTTTGAGCGTCCATTGCTGGTGGCTCGGAAAATGGTGAAAAATAAGCAGCGTCGCTCATCCACGGAATAATTTATTTGGAGAGCCCGAAGCCACTAAGCCCCGCGGAAATTGTCTGCAGTCCTTTACAAAACTCCAGCCACCCCTGATTCTTCTTCTCTCCCTTGAACCTCCGCTTCGCCTCCGCTTCCTCTTCCCCTCTTCTGCTCTACCCCGCTCCTAACCCGCATCACTGCCTTCTCCTCCTCCACGTTCTGGCGCACACTTCTGCGCGTTTCTTTCTTCTTTCCTCTCTCCTTCGTCGAGTGAGTCAACAATACGAGAAGCGTCCATTGTCGAATGCTTTTAAATTTGAAATACAAACCGTCTGCCTTACCACCCACTCCGTTCTTCGCCCCTCTCGCGCCCTCCACCTCCCTTCCCCTCGCCGACCTATCAACGTCATCGTACATGCGCACCTTCCATCCAAAAGGCTTTCTCACTTGCATTTTTTTCTTCGTTCTCGATTTCAAACTTTCCACCGCGCTCGTTCTCTCTCTCTCTCTTTTCTTTCTCCACCTTACTCGCACTCTTGCTTTCCCTCTTTGCTCTCCTTCTCGTTTCTCCCTCTCGAGTCTCCCTTTACAGTTGGTAGTTCTCAAGTTTTTGTCCTCTCCGTTCCATCCGACTCTTCTCTCGGTCTCCTCTGTGTACCTCTGTTTCTCGCCCGAAGCTCGAAAGAGGAATTCTGTAGGAAAAAATTGTCGAGACGCGCGCGCGCGCG